>ML799969.1:263619-277570 GCA_009831015.1 Picea engelmannii | reverse complement strand
TTTGATATATGTTTCGCCCAGGTTGCGAAGGAGTTCTGGACTAAGAACACATACATTGTTACATAGATCCACTTTGTATTGGTCGTGGCTATGTCTTGTCATCTCGTAGATCCACTGTGTATTCTTCGTGGCTACGATCAGTTTGAGTCATCAAAGTATAGATCCACATTGTATCTTCGGTGGCTATACCCTTTATCAATACAATTATGGATCCGCAGTGTATACTATGGTGGCCATATCTGAAATCTTGATCATCCAAGCATAGGTATGCCTACCTTGGGTTTTGGAACATGTCATGATATTTGTTGGATGTTTGTGTGTAGCTTTCGTCAGGTTCTCCGAGTCTATACCCTTGCTTGAACGTCTACAAAGCATTTCAGTCATCGGTTCGCACCTTCTGACTTCATACTTTGGGGGGCATTCTGTTACACATCGAAATTGCTCAGATGGATAAGTGTCACATTGTCCCTATCAATCGTCGTAAGTGTCGCATCTTCCATACAATTTTCGCAAGTGTCGCAAGTTGATCACTAGTGTCGCAAACGATGTTCAGACATGATGCCATGATAACGACACTAAGGAGGCACTTATGACACCTCACATAACTGATTTGAAGGAGGAGAACTGGTCTACTGGAATCAAATAGCTCTTGACACCTGAAAGAGACCCTGAAACACTGGTTTGGAGGGGGAACGCTCCCCTACTACAGCTGCAGAAGTGCTGGTGCTCCTCTGCCATGCTTCAAGGAGCGTTATAACGCCCCTCAGACCCTTCTGGAGGAGCGATGCTCATCTTGAGAGCGCTGGCGCTTTCCTAAGGCTCACCAGGAGCGCTACAACGCTCTGATGCCCCTTTTGGGGGAGCACTCCCTATTCTGGGTCAGTTGTTAGCCCGTTGAGAAGAATAAGGGGAGGAACATTTGAGATTAGGAGGCAGTTGTGCTTGAATTCTTGTTTTCATCAACAGATCCCTGATCTATGGAGAAGGTTCCCAACTGGTTCTAAACATAACCCAAGAGGTTAAGCTCCTCTTAACCTATATGAACAAGCTCTATGATGGTGGAAAGGGGGAAGAAAGAATTGAACATATGAAACTTATGATCTTGGAGGAAACTTACAGTCAGCCAAAGAAGAGTGACCAGTGAAGCTGCTGTTATCCAGGTTGTGGATCTTTCAGGCAAGGGTTAGACGAAGAGGACTTGACGAAGCTGTCGCATTCGCATCTTCGATTGTAAGTACTGTTGTCGTTATTCTCATTAATATGACACGCTTGGCCTATTTCTTTCTAGTTTGTGTCTGATTTTACATGAACTTATCACTTAGTGATAGATCTATTTTCAAGCTAATGTCAATAGAGTAGGAAGTGGTCGTATCTTGTTTTGTCCACAGAGCTCAGCGAGGAGCAAAAGATTGGAGCGCAACTCGGAGCGTGCAGGAACAAACATCGATTAAAAGGTACTCCTGTCATCTTTCCTTCTCATGCATTAGTTTAGATAGATTTGAAAGGAAGTCAGTGTCCACGTTAAGAATTTTTCTGTCTAGGGTTAAGGTCAAGCCTTAGAGGTGATATACCTGTCCGCAGGGAGATTTTCCTACAACAATATGATATAAACCTGCACAGAAACAATGTTATGATATAAACTGAATCATCTGGGTCAATCTTTCACTCACGTCTGTGAGATATGAAAGAATATCTTCCCTTGGAGTAGAACACTGAGATATCTGGACTATTCTTCTCAAGCAAGGAAGAATAACTATCCTATCTTCTGAACCTGGACCATTCCCCACCCTGGGCCATTCTTCCTACACTAATCAAAGTGCACCCTGAAGAGAATGTATAAACCCTTAGGAATGCCTGTCCCTGATTGTTGAGCCTGGACCATTCCCCACCCTGGGCCATTCCTCCTACACTAATCAAAGTGCACCCTAGAGAGAATGTATAAACCCTAAGGAATGACTGTCCAGACCATTTCCTCTGTTAACCACAAGAAGAAAAGACTGTCCTATATCAACCTCCAAAACGAACCATTCCTCATGTTAACCACAATGAGAAATCGTTGTCTAGCGAGGCGGTCTAGTCTTCTTGAGTAACCCTCAAGAAGAGAGGCTGCCCTAGACCACTCCCCATGTTAACCACAATGGGAAGTCGATGTCTATGATACATAAGCAATCTGGACCATTTCCCATGTTAACCACAATGGGAAATCGTTGTCCGTCAGAAATCTCAATCCACTTTCCGAACAGGAAAGCATCTGTCCAAGATGGACTATTTTTCAATCTTGAAAATGAATGTCCTCAATAATATTTTCAGTGCTCCCTCCCAACCTGGGAGTCATCTCTTCCTTTTTCAATAAGGAAGTCGTCTCCACGAGCTCCATCTTGAGTACGCAAACTCTTTCATCTTGAATAGAAGCTTTACCAAAATGTCTTCTTATCTACTCATCTGTGGATATATGTATTGGAGAACCACTTTCTCCTTTTTGGACTTCATCACGGATAATGTAATTCTTGATTTTAAATGTACTTTAGTCTAGAACATTGATTTTCTGTGAAGGATTCATGTAGCTCTAAACAATCCATGTGGCACTTCTTCTGTCATCATGAGATCTGATCTACTGAGTAATCATCTTGATGTTATAGGAAATCTTCACCACGCTTTTGTTGTGCATTGGAGGTTCTCCACCAAGTTATCTTCTTCTATCTGCATACATGAGTCTCTTTCTGGTATGCCTCAAAGTCTTGAGATTTCTCTTCATATGCTCTTTATTCAATTTCTCTGGACAACATTCTTTGCATTCATCTGATGTAGAACTCCAACTCATGGATGTTGCGGATGATATAATGACTCATGTAGAGATACGCCTGGTGTACTGGAACAAATAATCATCATAGTCTTCTCCCTCCATTTGGGAGAACCTCTAGTTCTAGATCTCGCAATGCTTTCATTCATAAGTCTTTCATACACGGTTCTTCATCACGACTTTTAGTTCCTCTGCTTGATTTCTTTTATTGAGTTCATATCATGCTGGTAATCTTGTGATTCTTGATACAATGACTGGTTGTTCTGGCTTCTCTTTCTTTCTTTCTTGGAATCTTCATGTGTTTCTTTAGTTCTCGACTCCATGGAGTTTCTTATAGATTCCATGCCCTAAAGATTCCATCATAGGATCACGGATGTGGATGGACAACCAGAGATACTTTAAGGCCTCTCTTTGAAGAATACGTATTGTCTTTCATGGCTGCTATCATGGATATATACTTCATCATCTTCAATGGATCATAGGATTAACTCCCTCCTAATCCTTGCTTCATGTATGAGTGCATATAATCGACTCCCTCCGTCTAAAAGAGTCCACGCTTCCATCTTCATCCTTATTGTCTTCTGCAATATATAATTGGCTCTCTTGTCTAACAGAGTCGACGCTTTCGTCTTGTTGTCTTCTACAAAACGTTATAAGTCTTTCTCTGACTTCTTTCTTCTGAGTCTCTTCATGATTGATTCGACGTATTTCATCCTTTCATGTGTATTATCTAATGATATCAATCATTATCTTGTTGTTCTTCCATAGGTATAGTTCTTCTTGGAACACATTATCTTCCAAGAGATGGATATACAAGATATGTACAGAGACGATGCAAACGAGATATGTACAAGAAATAAGAGGAGTTTTGTTACCTTTAGAAGAAGAAGTCTCTTCCATCCTGCTTAGTCTTGTTTGTAGGTTTCTTTTCTTCGGCAATTGATGCTTCATGTTTCTCCCTTTTCTTTAGCTTGAGACAATGATTCTTGTAGTGGCCATACTTTCGACAGTTGAAGCATTGTACTTCTGAAATGTCTTTCTCTTGATTTGGCTTTCTCTTTGAACCAAACTTCCTTTTGTTCCTGAAGTTCTTGAATCTTGTTGTGAAGGCTTGATCATTGTACTTCTTTTGGGGTTTCTCTTTTGCACCGATCCTTGATTCTTATTGAGCATAGCAAGTCCAAAGTTCTTCAAATGTCGGATACTCCTTTCTTGTGTTCCTGCTTGCAGCAAATGCATCCCACGTCTTGGGAAGACCATTGAGAACTATGTTTACCAAATCCTTCTCTGAGATGATCTCTACAATAGCTTGTAGTTGATCTCTTAACTGAGATATTCTCACAAAGTATGATGTTATGATGTCGTCGCCATTCATCTTCATGTCACAGAGCTCATTCTCTAGACTCATTACTTGTCCAATGTTTCTGACTGAGAAGAGATTTGTTAGGGCATCGTACATCTTCTTCGATGAGTCAATATGGGAGATGTAGGGTATCAAGTGGTCTTTTATAGATTCCACTATGATAGTCATAGAATCGATATCATTGTCTTTGTACTTCTCTATAGTTGCAATGTTCTACGGTTCCTTCTCTTTTCCTTCTTCAAACTATGGCTTCACGATATTTCCTTTCACAATATCCAACACTTTATTCCTGGCAAGGATGAGGTCAATCCTTGTCTTCCACGCTCTAAAGTTAGAGGCTCCATCTAACTTGTTCTCTGACTTCATAGAATAAGTCATGGTTGCTTTGACTTGGTCAAACCCTAGATTTTACCACAAACTCAACCTTGACGTCTTGGCTTGCTGAGAATATCAAGAGATGCGCTAGGCTAGAGCGCACTGATCTATCTGAAGATTAGGTCAATCCATTCACTTAAGGTGCCTCAATGAGAGGATTAGGTTTTTTGCAACTACTCCTGCTAGTAACCCTAGCGGCAGTGTCTTGGAAGCTGCGTCTGCTAGTAACCCTAGCGACAGTTCCTCAACGAGCTCAATATCCTAGCGGCTATGTTTCCTTCCAGCGTTTAGACTGAATGAAGGAGGTGTGGGCCTATAACCTGTTAGAATATGAAAGATGTGTGCTCATTTTACCATTGACAATACCCTTGTCACCTAACCATAGGCCGAAGCCACCCTTCGAGCACCTTAACCTTGACAGAGAATCACTTTAGAAGAAAACCTAGGCTAGATAGCCAAACAAAGGGTAGTGCACCTTTCCCCTAGGATAGCGCATCAACAAAGGCTGATCAGATGTTCCAAACCCTAGCCAAGAGATAGTCCAATCCAAAATGTAATTTCTAGCTACAACAGCTGCACCAACAACTCTCCTCCAAACCTGCGCACAAGACTGCAACTGCACTACGCAGAACTGGCTCTCTGCAACTGCTGATATGTGTCAAATGAGAGACTGGCGCCCTGTATTTATAGTGGTTCTGGCAGACTTACTGGGGACAACTTATCCTTCTGGGTACCTGTCTGTTCAATATATTATTATTTCTTCTGGCCGACTTCTTCTCTTGGAGGCTAATAACATAATAAAAATTATCTTCTTGAGCCGACAAGTCTTCTAGGGTTATTAGCCAACTCTTTAGGGTTTCTTCTTGCTTCTCGGAGTATTCTATCTTTGGCAGGTTTACACGTGGAGGTAAATACCTCCTGCAACTACCATACTATCAACAATGCCAAAGTGTACAAAGGCCACCTGAGGCTCTTCTAGAGATGATGGCTACTTCCATACTTCCTTTCCAGTTTTTAGAGCTTGCTTCCATCATCTCCCCCTGGCTTTATCTATTGTACATCCTTGGGCAATAAAAAAAGAGCTTATTATTTGTCTTAGGAGGAGTCCCCTTCCTGTGTTCTGACATTCCAAGGCGGGAATTTGGTGATGCCTCCTGCTGATGGTAACCTTTCCTCTGCTCTATCTCCTTCAAAGTGTCCATGTCTGTGTCTTCATTCCAATCTAAATCTGAAATGGAGAGGAGGAGAGGGGGGCTTTCAACATAGATAAAGTCTTGAAAAGAAAAAAGAGATTGCCAACAATATTTCTTTTCTCTGTACAATGTAGGGGCATATATGCTAAAAAATTGAAAATTCTTACCATTTATTTTACATACCAGTTCTGTGTAGATCTAGTGCTAATTGTTACAAATCTAGACTGCGTCATAGAAAGAGCTATGCAAAAATGTACAAAGGCCACCCGAGGCTCCTCTGGAGTTGATGGCTACTTCCATACTTCCTTTCTAGTTTTTAGAGCTTGCTTCCATCATCTCCCCCTAGATTTATCTATTGCACATCCTTGGGTAATAAAAAAGAAGCTTATAATTTTTCTTAGGAGGAGTCCCCTTCCTGTGTTCTGACATTCCAAGGAAGGAATTTGGTGATGGCCCCCTACTGATGGTAACCTTTCCTCTTCTCTATCTCCTTCCAAGTGTCCCTGTCTGTGTCTTCATTCCAATAAGAATCTGAAATGGAGAGGAGGAGAGGGGGGATTTCAACATAGATAGAGTCTTGAAAAGAAAGAAGAGATTGCCAACAATATTTCTTTTCTCTGTACAATGTAGGGGCATATATGCTAAAAAATTGAAAATGCTTACCAGTTATTTTACATACCAGTTATGTGTAGATCTAGTGATGATTGTTACGAATCTAGACTACATCATAGAAAGAGCTATGCCAAAGTGTACAAAGGCCACCCGAGGCTCATCTGGAGTTGATGGCTACTTCCATACTTCCTTTCCAGTTTTTAGAGCTTGCTTCCATCAACTCCCCCTGGATTGATCTATTGTACAACCTTGGGAAATTAAAAAAAAGGAGCTTATTATTTGTCTTAGGAGGAAACCCCTTCCTATGTTCTGACATTCCAAGAAAGGAATTTGGTGATGGCCCCTTGTTGATGGTAACCTTTCCTCTGCTCTATCTCCTTCCAATTGTCCTTGTCTGTGTCTTCATTCCAATCAAAATCTGAAATGGAGAGGAGGAGAGGGGAGATTTCAACATAGATAGAGTCTTGGAAAGAAAAAAGAGATTGCCAACAATATTGCTTTTCTCTGTACAATGTAGGGGCTATATGCTAAAAAATTGAAAATGCTTACCAATTATTCTACATACCAGTTATGTGTAGATCCAATGCTGATTGTTACGAATCTAGATTGGGTCATAAAAAGAGCTATCCAAAGTTTACAAAGGCCACCTGAGGCTCCTCTGGAGCTGATGGCTACTTCCATACTTCATTTCTAGTTTTTAGAGCTTGCTTCCATCATCTCCCCCTGGATTTATCTATTGCACATCCTTGGGAAATAAAAAAGGAGCTTATAATTTGTCTTAGGAGGAGTCCCCTTCCTGTGTTCTGACATTCCAAGGAAGGAATTTGGTGATGGCCCCGTGCTGATGGTAACCTTTCCTCTGCTCTATCTCCTTCCAAGTGTCCATGTGTGTGTCTCCATTCCAATCCGAATCTGAAATGGAGAGGAGGAGAGGGGGGGTGAACTATAGGCCTATCTATTCTAGTCCTACTTTCTCCAATGTATCTAGGTAGTATGTGGACCTAAGGAAATATCTTTTCATGTTGGATGGGGAGTGAACTTCAATCATCTTCAATCTCATAGGTAGGTCCTTCCATTTGTCGCTAATCTCCTTGACCACCCCCAGTCTTTGGATTCTTCAAATGTCTCTGAAAAGTGGCTCATGGCTTCCTTCTATTTCTCATGAAGAATCAAGATTGGTTCCATATAAAAATAAGGTACTACTCTAGAGCAAGCCATCATAGGAAGGCTCTTCTATTGGGTGGGTGAACAAATAAAGATGAAGAGGTTAAGGCACTAATTTCCATTTGGGTTGGGTGGTGAGATGATGAAATGCATCCCTGTAGAGGGAAATCCTAAGATTATATGCAAACATTGGAATATACTTTGAGTCCAACAATTAACTAAGCATGAGCCCTAAGAAAAATAAAATCCAATGCAAACTCCTGCGCCTAGAAAACAAGAACAACCAAATCACGATATACAAAAAAATATATATAAAGGGAGCTATTAAGATTTATTATGGCAGTGGGATTCTCAACCTCGATATCTTAAAAAAAATAAAGTTCAACGATGGAATCTATAGTAAAAGACTCGACAATGCCAAAGTCGAAGAGTCTACTAGTGGAGTGATCAAGTTTAGAAATAAAGTCAGTGTAAGATTCAATTGCAACAATGCCCGATCCAGGGAGAGTGTCTTTGGAAAGGATGAAATACCTATGTTGAAGGTCATCCCAAGGAACATCTACATAAATAATAGCCTCTAGGAGGGCTTCATATTAGGGGAAAACACTACCCCATAGAGGGTGAAAATTAGAACATTCACTTGGGCCAATGGGGGGGAAAGGTTTTGATTCCCCCAATGGAGAAAACATTTGACCCAAGTCCAAAGAAGGTGAGTCTGAATGAAAAGGTTCCTTATTAGTCAAAATTGAACAAATGAGGTATAAAGCCACATAATTCACCCGTGTCATAGTATTGTCCAACCAAACAATAGGGATGGATAGATTCAATGCAACCAACAAAAGCCATAACATGGTCTACAGTCGGAAATGGTTGAGAATCACATTATGATAGATGATCAATGGTGAGTTGTGACAATGCTTCCTTCATGAGGAAATTAACTACATGAAAGAGCGAATACACCACAACATTCATGCCATACACGTAATCACTCCCAAGGAGCATATGGAAGTCTAAGGGCGTTGTCACAAAAAATACATCAACTAACACAATCTTCCCACTTAATGAAATAGGTAATTTAGGAAGAATCCCTATAGTTTCATGAGGTCTTCGATCAAAATCACATAGCATACTCATAAATGAGATTAGGTGGGAGAACCCAAGTACTTCTAGGTGGAGGAAGATCAAATGCTAGAGGAAGCTCCTTCATCCACAACACACCGATGAACTATGTATCCATTCAATTTCACCTTTCTTTTAAAAGGTGTAGAAGAAGGAAGGCATGGCTCGATCACTCTATCCAAGTCAAAAGTAATGAGCCTAGAGCTTGGAGGGTTTACACTCGAATAAGATGACTTGCTCCCTTGTCTATAAGGTTTGGAATGATCAATGAGGAATATTTGATGGATGTTGCAGGTAATTTGTAGTAGGTGTGTGCATAAAACCCTAATCTAATCCGGTTATGAAATTAGATACAAACAATTAATAAAAGTAAAGTAAAAGTAAGACCAAAGGATCACATGAAAGAACAATAGCAAGTCCTAGCTTATGAGAGAATGCAAGACAAATAATGGAACACTACAATCTAACATTGAAACATAACATATGGTTGGAAAATTAGAATACTTTTTTTAGCTCCAAATAAGGCAAGAGAAACTCACGATAATACACCTAGAGAGATGGCTTTGTTGTAGCAAGGTGGGAGCCAAAGATTATCTTTGGGAGGGTCCTTTGTTATCCTTGTGTGCTCCAACTCGAAGATCTTGTAGAAGGGCTAGTTCTCTTTGTGATGGACAATGTTAGAAGCTAGCTAGTGTGCAAGAAACTATCAATGGTGGAAAAACAAGAATGATGGCTTCAAGTCTCTCTAGTGTAATTTTAGCAGTATAACCTTACTATTTTATGGATATCTAAAATGTAACCCCAAGACATTTATTTATAGGTTAACAATAAGACTCTTATTTAGATCTAGTTTCCATGTGAACCCTCTCTATGCATTGATGAGAGATGATGGGTTTAGTGGAGATAATGGAAGACTAAATAAAGGTTATTAATGAAACGAGGGTCGAACAAGGTCCACATGTACCCACTATGTCATCTAAAGGAACACAGGCAGATAAATGAGCCATTTTTTGCATTTCATAAGGGTCACACAGATAATTAGGGATTTCTTGCACTCCACACGCAGAATATGAGGAATAAGTTGCCCTAAAAGTAGTAAACTTATGAGTTTCACTCTGCTAGGTGAGGTACAAAAAGGTCTTATAATGATGAACATGGGTGCATAATATGTGTTATGATTGCAGAAATAATGTATTTAGTGAAAACTACTCAAACTGTATAGGTGATAAAAATTAGTCTGATAACAGTTTCCCCCTGATGTATGAGGATAGAAGCAGTTCGTATGGCTGAATTACATCACGAGTTTCTTTTCTAACACAGATGGAATATGAAAATGGGCCAGATAAGGAGTGGAGTGTCCAAAGATATGGAGGATGGCCCACAGATAACTCCGGAGAACCACTTGCAAAACAAAAACCATGAGGTGAGGTGTATACATGATCTAAATGTCAACGAGGCGGGCATACCCATGCTCATGAAGATGACATAGTACAATACAATATGGGATCATTACAATATGGGGCTAGATAAAAGTACATGAAAATAATAAATACTACATCCTATTTGAACACATGTGAAGGAACAATGCCCCTCTGGAAGGGGTGATCAACCACAAAAGCCCTATTAAACAAAATGGGGCCAGGATCTAGAAAAAGCTCACTGAGGGAAAGCTCAATCTCGAGGCTCAAAAACTGTTGAGTAGAACCAAACACATCTTGGGATCTGCAACTTAAGTTGAAAAACTAGATCCAACATTGACTGGAATAGGTAGAGAGCTACTTGAGGGGAAGCTCCCACCTCGAAGGCTCAAAAAATGATGTAAAAATCCATACATGTATGGTGGTCTTCGACTGGAACTAGAACACTGGGACCATCTATGTGTATAAATATCAACGGTGCTCTAATGAGCTGGAGTCGAGCACATGAAAGGCTACCATGTCAAAGAGCAATGATGACTTTCTTTGCCCAGTCTGAGGTGATCAACCAATGATGAAAATAAGACCAAGGTACACAAAACCTCTAAACCAATCCCATAGAATAAAGATGTTTATGCAATATATTATGTCCAAACATTGAATTGAAATACAAAACATAAACATATTATATATAATATATAGAAAAACACACACATATAATCAATTTTCTTTTATATATCAATTTTTTTCAATAATTTAAATCCAATAATTATAGAATCAAATGAATCCATTTCAAATTGGAGTAGAATCACATCCCATACAATATAGTTTGATTTTATCATCAATTATATCACAACTTGCGGCCACTCCACTTAAGTACAATACACAGTGTATTTCCAATCTACATCTACATTAAAAACAATGACATACTTGTTAATCAAAGTTAAATCTACTTCCTAAAATTTCAATTTAACTTTATATACTTTTAAACCATTGGAGTTCCATGCTCTTTAATCATTAAAACTTCAACCATAAGCTTTTTACTAGGCAGAGTGATCAAAGCACAATGAAGTTAATGTGGTACACCTCATTAATTATCATATCCACTCGGCCGCTTTTGTGTTGAATTATTTGTTGAAAAGAGCGTAGTCTTGTCGGCGTAGAGCTAAAGAGCGATAGTTCTTGTAGTGCGCGGGCACTTTCCTACTCATTCCTGTGCCACGTGGTATGCCACGTGAAGTATTGAAAAGGTGCAGTGACACTTTGAAAATGAAAGTTTTTTTGGTTGATATTTTATGTTTTATTTTACGATCACGGACAAGTGAAAATTAGTAGTAAAGTTGTTTATACTGGTCTTTTTTTTAGAAATGTTTTAACCCAGTAGTTTATTATTTTATGTTTTTTTGTTGATATTTAAGTTTTTTTGGTTAATATTTTATGTTGACAAGTAAAATTAGTAGTAAAGTTGCTTATACTTGTCTCTTTTTAGAAATGTTTTAACCTAGTAGTTTATTCATTTTAGAATTGTAATTTTCAGAAAATAAAGTATAATATAGACCCTAAAAAAATTCAAAACACACACAAAAAAATTATATTATTATTCACAAATATCCTAAAATGAAAAATGATAATTAATATACTTATTATATGTATCATATACTTTGAACTAATTTTAAATACTAGGTTTGATTATTGTAATACTTTATTTAATGTTGTTAATTAATGATAACAATTATATTATTTTATGTGGTAAAATTTTGGTTGAGCTATCTATAATTGTAATTGTTTAATATTTTAATTTGTGATAATTTCTATTGTGCTTACATTGAGCTTAGTGAGTAGCCTCTTCTACATTATTTGAACATGCTATCTAGAAAAGCAACGTGCAATGTGTTTCAATAATTGATAAAAAGTGTTTGGGTAACTCTAACAACTACTTACTTCTTTTAAGCAAATAAATAATTCCTTTAAAACTTGGACAAATAAATGATTGGGAATATATATATATATATATATATATATATATATATATATATATATATATATATATATATATATATATATATAAGGAATAATGATAAGCATAATCATATATATTATAATTAAAGTGAAAAATATGTTACTAAATGTATTATTAGAATTATAATTATAAAAAAGATAATTACAAATTTATTAAAAATTTCAAAAATATTTGATATTCATTTTTAATGACATCTTCTTTTTAAATTATATATATCATAAAAATGTGATGCATAATTTTCACATTAAAACATAAAATATTTTAATGTTTTTAAATATAATGAAATTTTATTTAAATTATTTAAATTTTATTTAAAGATATTTTTTTATTAATAAATTGTTAAATAAAAAATTATACAAATGTAATAACTTATTCATATACAATGACATAATTATGGATTAATAACATGATTATGAATTAAATTGAAGTTTATTTTCTCAAATATTTAAAGAGTTTTTCTAAATATTTTTTTTTCTAATAGAAAATTTGCTCAATTATATTAGTGAATATAATTTGTTTACATCTTCTTGTCCATACATGAAATTAAGAGAAGAACTATCCAAAAAGTACCATAGAGTCTCAAAAAGTGTTACCTGAATATAACAATCCTTACAAGTCTAAGTTGACCATTGATTCAAAATAGGAAGCATAAAAACCAAAATATTAAACTAGGAGAGGTTTCATTTGTCAAAGTTCTTTTATCCATAAAACTATAAGGAAAAAAACTAAACTATAGTAAGCATGACCAATACAGAGACAAAAATGACTAGCACTAGAAAAGGTTGAGGTGTCTCTTGGGACCTTCAGTCCCATTGACCCACTTGTAAAAAGTAATTATGCCTTCATGTTCCTGTAAAGCTTACTTAGAAACAAGGTCTGCCTCCTTATTATATTCCCGGAAGATGTGCTCAAAACTAATTTCTTGAAAGTGTTTAATTAATTCCTTGATTCTGGGCTTCCATCCTTCAATTGCACTTGCCTAAAGTCTCCCTCTTTTGTTTAGCCATTCAATAACTACTTTAGAATCTCCTAGAACCTGAAGTTTATGAAAAGATAAATGTGTTGTCAGCATTAGTGTTGCCCATACTTCCAGTAGTTCTGCCCTTGTATTTGATCCTTCCCCACAGTTGAAAATACATCTATACACTGATAAATCAAGAGTTTTGAAACCCCCCTCCCCTGCTCCACATTGTTTTCCATTTGCTTGTGTTGCCCCATCAAAACATGCTACTGTAGTATCAAAGGGCTGAGAAATCATACAAGATCGTAATGGGATATGATTTTGATGTGCCGAGTGATTTTTCAGTGATCTGAGTGTCTTGGTGACCACATAGAGAATAGATGGAGAATGTTAAGAACCAAATATCAATATAGCATAGAAAAACCTCAGAAAAAGTACTCAACACCTTGAAAAAGAGATAATTTCAGATAATAAGCCTCTTCGAGGGGGCAACCTCCTTTTAACCCACTTAAATGTTGAAGTACAAGATGATTCAAAATGAAAATGTCTCCTTGGTATATATAGGAGACTGGGAGGTATAATTACAACTAATGGCCTAAAGCCAACATAAATAAAATAACATTACTAATATAATATGCCCCAATTAAGGGGTACTGAGCTAATATTAGGGCTTAACATGCCCCTCCCCTTGAGACAAGTGTTGTCCGCAACGCTTGAGTAACTCTGGATGCTTTTGTATAAAACACTCATCTTTCCAAGTGGAATCTTCAGTTGATAGTTTCCTCCATTTAATGAGATACTCTGAAATGGATCCATTCCTCAGCTGGCGAATTCTTGTGTCAGTGATGGCTTCAGGCTCCAATATGATTTTTCCTTCCTCGTCAAGTTCTGGCAATATAGTTTGAACTGGGATCTTGTCGCCTATAACC
>ML799969.1:229073-259991 GCA_009831015.1 Picea engelmannii | reverse complement strand
TAGGTTGAGGTGTTTTAGAAGAAGGAGCATTGTTCTCTCTATAGATGTTAGGATTGGTCCTTCTAGTAGCCATAACCATATTTTTACTTTCAACATTTCTTGCCACCTTAAATGCATTCTCCAATGATTTGGGTTCCCAGAGGTGAACCTCATGTTGAATGTTATCCTTTAAAGTTCCTATGAATACATCAATCAAGTGCTCATGTGGAATATCGATTACCTTTATATTCAATCTTTGGAAGTTCTCAATGTGATCGGTAACTGAACCCTTTTTCTTGAGATTTATCAATTGGCTAAACAAGGTATTTCTCCTTGTATCCTCATAGTGTGCTATCATTTCTTCTGTGAAAATTTTCCAAGTGACGAGTGATTTGTGAGAAAAAAGTCATCGATACCATACAAATTTATTAGGTTCTAAATATAAAGAAGCAATTCGTACCTTTTGTGTATGTGGCACATTATGGAGATCAAAGAATTGCTCCATTTGAAGTATCCATGTGATTGGGTCATTGCCATCAAACTTCCTCATATCAATCTTAGGAACATGGTTGATATTCAAACCAAAGATGGAGTTTCTCCATTCTTTATTCACCTTCCTTGTGTCCTCATCATGAATTTCATGGGATTCATTTTCACTTTCAGGTGTCTTCTCTGTTACGAAATTTTTCAATACTTCCATGATCTCCCCTTTTAAACCATCCATCTTAGTATCCAACTTAGCTTCCATTGAATCCATCTTATTTTGTAGTTCATTTATGTCCCTACGCATTTCTTCACCTTCATCAAGAGTCGAAGTACGATTTTCTGGAGGCTTATTTGGTGTAGAAGTTCCCTTTTTTGGTGGCATGTTGGCCAAGTATCACTTTTGAACCTTGATTTTGAGGTGGTTCTGCTAGACAATATTTCTTTTGTTGTATCTCCCAAGTTTCATCCCTTCTGGGTATGAAAATTTCTTTTATGTAGTTCTCTGATATTTCTTCTCTGCAATGCCACAGTTCTGATCAAAATTGGATGTTCCAAGTGGTATTTACGGTAACTTCCCCACAACTTGCTAATTTTTGGCCTTTCCAGGAGAGCTCACTTGTATAGCATGCCTCACACAAAATAATTGATATAAAATTCTAAAACTTGCACCAGAAATACTACAGTCTGTCCACGATCCAATGAAACCAGTCCCACTTAATTTTGATACTTTAGGAAGAAGTTATGATTGTTTTACCTGGAACACCTTCTTAAGACTAGTCAGATACCCTATCTTACACAGGGTGTATCTACAAATTTGAGATGACCCAGAAGCTGATATTTTTACCACAGATACCTTTCTAATTTCTGTAAATATCCTCTAGATTTCAGGGTTTGAAACATTACATAAATTTTTTTATAGCGAAAATTATGCAATGACTCAATTCAGGATGATTCCAGAACCCTATCTTGTACATGATGTATCTCCGAAAGTATAAGGCCTCAGGAGTTGAATTTTGAATCCAAAGTACCCTGATCCATCTAATAAATATCCTCCAAGCCATTCCTTATGAAACATTGTATAAAAAAAGTTATAGTGAAAATACCAAGGTGTCTCAGATGTAGCAGCGAAACCCCAAGACCTTGAGCTCTGATACCATATGTTAAGAACCAAATATCAATATAACATAGGAAAACCTCAGAAAAAGTAATCAACGCCTTGAAAAAGAGATAATTTTAGATAATAAGCCTCTTCAAGGAGGAAACCTCCTTTTACCCCACTTAAATGTTCAAGTACAAGATGATTCAAAATGAAAATGTCTCCTTGGTATATATAGGAGACTAGGAGGTATAATTACAACTAATGGCCTAAAGTCGACATAAATAAAATAACATTACTAATATAATATGCCCCAATTAAGGGGTACTGAGCCAATATTAGGGCTTAAAAAAGAAGTCTTCTCGAAAATAGTTGAGTTCCTCTCTAACCAAATATACCAACAAATATGAGAAACTAAAATGGAGGGGATAGACTTGTCCTCTGTCCAATTTTTAAAACAGTCTGACAGTGTATTCCCTTCCCAAACTTTTTTAATCTTCTATCCAATTTGAATTCTCTCCTAGACTGATTTTGCAAATGAGCAATGTATGAAAAGATGGCTTATATTTTCAGTTTCTTGTTTGCATAATTGGCACCCACTTGGACCTTCCCAACCTTTTTGTTGTGGATTATCCCATGTTAAAAAAAAAAATCCGCTGCCAACGAGATAAAGAGTTTTATTTTAAGTTGTATATCCCATTTCCAAACTTTTATCTTCCATCCACCAAAATTCGACAACCTCTGGGTTGATAATAAAGCCATATATGCATTTTTGACAGTAAGGGATCCTAAAGAATCACCTCTGGTCCACATCAATTCATCATCTTTATCCTAGATGGAGGCTCGTGAACCAATAGGTGTTATTCGAAACTAATCCCATTCTGCTGCCAAATCAGCTGTAATTCCCAACTCATTACTCCTGATCCAATTAGCCGTAGTGGAAACTTGATCAAGTTGTCCCCTAGCCTGAGAAAGTAACGAAATATTTTTCTATCTTAATAAAGAAATAAGAGTATGAGAGAGAAAGGATTTGTCTCCCATCCCCAGAATTTTGTCTCTACCAAGAAAAACATGATGACTCGAACCTATAATCCAACTCAGCTAGTTTGTGATCAAGTGGACCGATTTTAAGATACTATTCCATATTCTTGAAGTCGTTGTATGTTGAAAGGATGTCGACCTAAACCAATTTATGACAATGGTAAATGGAAGATATTTATCTTTTATAAATTTGTGCTAGATTCCATCCTGCATTAACGCTCGCCAGAGAGTATTAGCGACCAAGGCTTTGTTGAAATGGAAAATATTGTGGAATCCCCATCCACCGCAGTTCTTTGGTTTAGATAGAGTCTCCCACCTACAAAGATGATAATTATGTGTTTAGCCATTACCATTCTAGAGAAAATTAAACATAACTTTCTTTAACTTGTTTAACACTGAGTAGGGAATGGATGCCAACGACATCCAGTAAATCGGTTGGCTTTCCAGTACCGATTTCAGTAAAATATACCGTCCACCCAAAGATAACCACCTATTGCACCAATGTCCTATTTGTTTTTCAACCTTTACCAACAACCAACTCTCGTCTTCAACTTTATGTAGCCTAGTCTTTAAATAATAACCAAGATATTTGAAACCAATTGAAAGATCTTAAAAGTTAAATGGGAGTATTGTCTTGAATGGAATTAAGTCCACCTTTGATAGACCCTCCTATAGTACTATTGTTTTTTATTCATTTACCTGTAGACCAAATGCATTACAAAACAATTTTATGAGTCTATCAATCTCCATCCATTCTTGCAGAGTGGCACTAGTCATGATTAATACATCATCCACACAAAAAAAGTGGAGGATTTTAATAATTCTAGACACCTTTACTCCCGACAGCTTCCCTTCATGTTTACTTTCCTTTAGTAATAGGCTAAGACCCTCCTCCATAACCAGAATAAACAACAAAGGGGATAATAGGCACCCTTGGCGTAAACCTCTACCACATCTGAAAAAATCCATATCCCCCCCATTAAGTAAAACAACAAAGGACGAGGAAACGACACAGCTCATAATCCAGTTGGTCATCAGAATACCAAAGCCCACTTGTATTAAAATCAACCTTAAAAAATCCCAATTTATGCAGTTGTAAGCTTTTTGTAGATCCAACTTCAGTACAAGGGATTTTAATTTTGTTTTTTATATACAAGTGGGTAATTTATGCAGTCGTAAGCTTTCTGGATATCTTGTCAAAAAATGATTATGCTCTTTTTATGGATGAATGCCATGACTTATTAACTTATGTTAACATGATTACATGGTCTTCTGTCATCCGAACTATTTTTTTATAAATAAATTAACTTAATTTGAAATTATGTTAATTATATTTTTAATATGTATTAAAATTAACATAATTTAATTAAATATATGATTTTTTATTTTTTTTTGTATGAGTATCTGTATTACTAAAAAAGACTAATATACAAAAAGAGGAACTCCCTGGTCTGCCAAAAAGGAAACCAACCCAGGGGTTCCATAGTTGTGTTCTTTGAGATAACAGAGGGGTATGGCTGGATCGCCACATTGGGAAACCGGTCCAGTCCCATCATATCCAGTTTTGACAAGATAATTATAACAAAACCATAAAAACACAAGACAACAATTAAGACTAACCCAGTAATATTCACTGATCATTGGCTACCCGACGCTAGTCCAGGATTATGATATTCTTCTTTCCATCTTTCTCCTTGTCCTTGCTCTCCTCCCTCTGGACCACCGTGTGGGTCTTCCTGATCCAGGCTGGTGCTCCATTCCCATCTACAGGTGTGATGTCCATATTATGGAATTAGCTCAAGTATAAGTGGAATTGGCCAGCCATTCGCTCCAGCTTCTCCTTCTGGTTCTTCTGGTCCTCTGCAATTCATTTTGTACTAGCGTTCAGGTTGATGAGGCGACTCAGAATTTCTTTTAGCAATTGTTTTTGGGCCTTGTTACCCTTCCGGCTGAAAGATTTCTTTTCTATGCTCACTTTGCCTATTAACATCTTTGTTCGCCATGCCATCTCTATCGTCTTATGGTAGAGGGTTTCCCTGGACTACGTGGTCCCTGGGTCCATTATCCATTCTGCTTCCTGGCTCAATTCCTCCCAGGCTTTGCCCTTGTGCTTGACAGTGATTTCCTTCTCCGACCTGGTGGTGGTCGCTTGACCTTTCGGTTCGACCAATGCCTGGAAGGTGCCCTTGGTGTCTCGGGCTGCTTTCTCCATCCTTGAAATCTTCGTATGTCTTATCGGATTTTTGTCCATCTGGGTGTTTCTTTTGACGTGTGTTTTCTTCATACGCACCATCTTGGCTTTCTTGTGGCGGTTCTTTCCCTGAATTCTCCCCCTGTTCCTATCTACCCAGGGTTTATTTTTTGCTGGGGCCCTTGTTTTTATGGTGGCTTCTATTTTTTTTCTTTGTCCAACTGCATCTATTCCTAGTGCTTCTCCTGTTATGGAAATTCTCCTACTGCGGACTCATCCTTGCAATCATGGTCTGCTCATAGAGGTGGTCCTTCCCATCCTTTTTCTCTGTCTCGGTATGTGTGACCATGACAATTCGTTCGTTATCCCTGCGCTGACCATTGCCCCTGCTCTTTGTGTAACCAACTTTTCTCTTCCCCGTACCTGTTCTTGGAAAGGGTGTGACCCTACTGATGCCTGGTAACATCTTTTGTCCTACGTCACTCACGGCCTGCTGAGTCCCATTTGTACCTTTCCCTGCACTAACCCTGCGCTTATTCCTACTGATGTGACCTTGATGTCGTACCCCCATCTGTTGTGTGGTATGATCCCACATTGTCACTTGTAATTGGGTGTTGGCCATGAATATTCTGCCTGGATTCATTGTGCCCGCCTATTGGCCTTGCACCACTCCTCTCGATGTGACCTTACATACTTAAGCTTCTGTCACGGTCTTTTGTCGATAGTTGTGTGCAGTCTGTTCTGAATTGACCATTTGGGATGTTTCTCCAGGTGGTGTTTAACTCTGATCCTTCCTTGCTAACCCCTTCATTAGTGATTCTATCCGCCAAGACATTTGCTGACCTGCGTACCTAGCACAACTCCACTGTGTTCATCTTTTGCAGATGCTCCTGGAATTTTTACAGGGAGTGTGCCAAGCGCTAGTGTCTCTAAACTTTGCCTACTCTAGTGCCATTTTGGAGTCTCTTGACCGTGTTGATTACCAGAGTGGATTCACCTTCCACAATAGTGTTTATCATCCTTTCATGGCTTAGAAACTCGAGGTCGATGTCCAGGGATCTGAACTCCACTACGTTGTTAGTTGACTTTCCCATACTCTCGGTGTACATCCGGATTATGTTGTCACCACTATCCCTGATAAACCCACCCATACCTGTCATGCATGGGTTTCCTTTTTCCGCCCCTTCGAAATTCAACTTGAGGGACCCTGCTGGAGGGGGATTCCAATTGCGCTCAGCTAGTTGGAGTTGCGGTGGTCGTCCTATTTGTGCGTGGTTGCGCCCGTCTTTTAGGTGAAAATATTCTAGGACTCTAGAGTCCCGATCTGCGAGTTGCACTTTCCCATTCTTGTAGTTGCGACTTTGCATCGTTTCTCTTGTCATGGAGATTATTTTTTCTTTGATTTTCCATTTCGGGAGGCTTTAATTCTTGAAGATGCATCGGTTCCTTTCTTTCCATATTGTCCATATGATCATCCTCAGAATGAGAGTCCAGGATAGATTCACCTCTTCATTTTCATTGTAACTCTCATTCCAGTTGTTGATGGTTGCATAGATGTTACCTTGGGTCCTATTGGACTGTCGAAAAATACCTGTCGCCCAGTCCCAGATCTCTATTGTGTAGATACATTCATCGAGGATACGATTCATTGTTTCTTCCTTATCTTGATAGAGGTGGCACCATGACGGACCTATGAAGCCCCTTTTCCTTAGGTTTTCCCAGGTTAGAATTCGGTTGTGAAGTACTAACCATTTGAATTTTTTTATTTTTGGCCATTGGGGGCTGCTCCAGAGATTATCGCATAGTTGCGCTGGGTCTTCTTGGTCCTGGTCCACGATGTAATGTCAGACTTCCTTCAAGTTGAATTCCCCGCCATTTTTTTGGCCCCATATTAATTGGTCTTCTTCTTCCGAGACTACGATTTTCTTTTTCCTCAGTTCCTCCTCCACCTCTTTCACGATGGTTGTGGTTTGATCGCTAGTTTTGGAATTGAGATTGTCCCAGATTATCCATCTGTTTCGATCTGTTTCTTGCTTCCAATAGTAGTGGATGTTGGTTTTTCCTTGCACGATCATGTCCTGTTGGAGTTCCTCCCTGTTCGGATTTCCCATCTTGGGTTCCTGTTGCCAGGCATCCTCCAAGAATCTCATTGTTTTATGATTCCTTACTTCCCAGAAGCTATGTGTCTGGACCCCGGTCTTGTTGCGCCAAGCTAGGTTCCAAATGGTTGATCCCTCCCTGGTGCCCATAAAATGAATTCGGTCATGGTCATTTATGTCTGGGGCATACTTTTCCTTCTAGAGGGTTTCCCATGGGGTAGAAGTTTATTTAACCCATCACCACCAAAGTTTCACCCCATAGGCTTCGTTGGTTACTTGTGGATCTTGTAGCCCCAGTCCTCCTTTGCATTTTGGCTTGCAAACCTTCTCCCAAGCCACCATGGCCCATTTTTTCTTTGTTTCCACTGCTCTCCATAGGAATTCCCTTTAGATGGTCCTTATTTTTTTTTATTATTCCTTTGGGTGCGGGAAAAACGAACATCATATAGGTTGGAGTTGCTTGCAGAACCATCTTGGTCAGTACCAGTCTCCCCGCTAGGTTGAGGAATCTGTACGTCCATTTTTTCACCCTCTCCTATAGCTTGTTGAGCATTCCTTCCCAAGTTTCCATTTTGTAAGCTCTCTTCGTCATGGGGATGCCCAAGTATTTAGTTGGGAGAGTTTTGCGCTCAAAGCCCAAAATATTTGCCAAGTTACTTTGGATTGTAGGGTTGGTGTTGAAAAAGTAGATCATTGATTTGGAATGGTTGATCTCAGCTCCTGAGGCTTCCCCAAACTCTTCTAAGATACTTTTGAATGTTTTTTCTTCCTTGACCGTGGGTATGCCATGGAGTAAGGTGTCATCCACGAGCTATTGGTGTGTGGAAGTAGGGAAGTTTTCGAAAGGTTTGAGGCCTGCTATTTCTCCTGGTGTTGTTGCGCTTTTTATGCTTCGACTGAGACCATCCATCATCAGGATGAACATGAAGGGGGATAGAAGGTCTCCTTGTTTGATGCCTCTAGTGGGCCAGAAGGGTTTGGCTGGGGCTCCATTTATCAGGAGCGAGAAACTTTTCGTTGAGACTAGGCTGATAATCCAACTAATCCAGTGTTTGGTGAAACCAAAGGCTTCCAGAGTCTTAACCATCTAGTGCCAGCTAATTTTTTCATAGGATTTTGCTAGGTCAAGTCGTATTATCATCTCCCCTCTCCTCTAGATTTTTAGGGTGTGGATTAGCTCATGAGCATGGATGATGTTGTCAATGATTTTTCGTCCTTCCACAAAACCCGCATGTTCCTGTGAAATCAGTGTGGGTAGGAGGGGTTTCAATCTATTGGCTATGACTTTAGAGATTATCTTGTAAACCACATTGCATAAAGCTATGGGTCTGTAGCGGTCAGGGGTCCTTGTTTCATTTTCTTTGGGGATTAGAGTAATCATTGTGGCATTTAACGCTTCAAGGATGGAGGTCGACCATCTAGAGTCCTCCACCACCCTATAAACATCGTGTTTGACCACTTCCCAATAGTCTTTGAAGAATTCCACTGTGAAACCATCAAGACCTGGGGCTTTCCTGTTGGGAATCTCTTGGATCACTTGATCAATTTCCTCCTTAGTTATGGGTTTGTTTAGGTTGTTATTTTGTTCCTCGGTGACTAGATAGGGGATGTGTTGCGTTATCCTCTGGATGGCCTCTGTTCGGTCTTTGTTGGGTTCCTGGGCTATCCCATGGAAGTGACTTACCATGGTATTTTCCATCTCCTTATGGGATTCTCTCTCGATCGCATCCCGATCCTTAATTTTCAAGATTTTGTTGTGGGCTCTTCTGGCAATGGTTGTTCTATGAAAAAACTTGGTGTTCCTCTCTCCTTCCTTTAGCCATCTGATTCGGGACTTTTGGCACCATAAAATTTCTTCCTGTTGGCATCTTCCTTCCCATTCCTGGGTCATTTGGATCTCTTCCTTTTTTCAGTACTCTGCGTATCCCTCCGTTATGCAAACTTCCTGGAGTCTTCTCATTTTGTCTTCAATATTTTTCTTCTCTTGGTTTATGTTGCCAAAATTTTCCTTCTTCCACTCCCTGAGCTTATATTTTATGTACTTTATTTTCTTGTAGAGTTTGAAAATTCGTGTCCCTTGCTCTGGTTGTTCCTCCCGCCACCACTAATTGATGTTCTCCTTGAAGGTGGGGTGTTCAATCCATAATTTCTCAAATCCGAATGATCTATTCTTTGGGGTTGTTGGGAAGTCTGCTTCTAGTTGGACTGGCCAGTGATCAGAACCCCCCCAGGGAAGGATGTTGCAATCTAAGGTTAACCCCTACATAATGATGGATTATGACACCAAGAATATGTCAAGTCTTGTCGCAACCTGATGTTGATTTATTCATTTATGGTTCCAAGTAAAGTGTCCGTTGTTGGTTCTGATGTCCACGATCTCCACTATGTCTATGAACGTTGAGAATTCTTCTGCATCTCTATCCAATCTCCTGGTGCGTCCTTTTTTTCTGCAAGTGATGCGATGATGTTGAAGTCCCCTGCCAGGATCTAGTGGAGGTTGTTGGAGCGGGTTTTTAGGTCTTCTAGGTCTAGAAGCATTCTTCTCTTTTCCTCTATCATCTGGGGTCCATACACATTAGTGCATAGAATCATCTCCATATTCCCAATGATTTGCATGTTAACCGAAAGTGTGTGCCTAATAGCCTTGGTTGCTATTAGGTTCATCACTTGTGAATTCCAAAAGGTGAGGATTCCTCCTGCTATATGTTGTCCTTCGACAACCAACATCTTGTACTTGATCCATTATTTTTTGTTGATTGTTTCCATTCTGTCTACAGTGCATTTTGTCTCTTGGATGAAACAGAGGTCTGATTGTTCCTTCCTAAGTCTATTTCTAAGAATTCTCTGCTTTCATGGGTTGTTTAGGCCTCTTATATTCCATGTTATAATCTTCATTTAAACATGTGAGGGGGAGTTGGGAAAGATATTTTTGATCTTACCTGAGTTTATCAGTAGAGATCCTAGTTCCTGTAGGGCTACGCTGTTTGATTTCCTGCCTTTTTTCCTTCTTGTCTGCTTGGGTGAGAGTTGTGGTTGTCCTTTGCCTGCTTTGATTCTTAGGTGTCCTATATCCCCGTGTGTGCGCTTGAGCCCTCTGGATTTGGCTTCCTCCCTTAGGAGGAATAAGTATTGGATGCGATCTAATTTCTCTGTTGGTACATTGTCTACGCCCTGCCTTTTCCATTGCTCCAATATGTTCGAAAGATCAATCCCTTATGTTTCCCCAATGTCTCTGAGATCAGGATCTTTTGTTCCTACCTCGCTTGGAGTCATTTCTGTGTCTCCGCCTGCCTCCTGCATTGGGGGTGGGGGTATCTCTGGTTTCTCCATCCATAGGATTTACGCTACCCCCCTGTCCCATCTCCTTTCTTTGGTTATATGTATCCTCATTTGTTGCTTGTTCCCTAGCTTCTTTATCTTTTGTCTTTTCCTTTCCTCCTTCCTCCTCTTTGTTTATCTTGTCCCGTCCTTCTACTTTATTCTTGGCCTTCGGATTGCTCCCTGTTGGGGTTTTACTTTGTTTCTTGTTAGCTCTGTTTATGTGGTTTGGTTTTATAAACCCATCTTCGTCCTTCTATAGTTTGGTGTTTTCCACTTCTTGTTTTTTAATGATCGAACATTCTCTGATTAGGTGTCCATGTTCGTGACATATCCTGCATCTAAAGGGGATCTGCGCATAGTCAATGTTTTGTATCCATTCCTCATCCCTGAATTCCAAGCTTATGGCTTATGAGAGTGCCCCTGACACATCCATCTCTATGCAAATTCTTGCATAGGAGGTGTATCGTCATTTTAGGGTTGCTTCTGATGTCTTCACGTATTTTCCCAGTTTGTTCCCTATTGCTTCAAATATGGAAGGTAGCCAGTAATCTAATGACAATGATTAAAGTCTCAGCCATACATGTACATTTTTGAAGGTTTCTTTTTCTAGGGAGAAGTTTTCCTTCCATGGTCGCATGTACAATCCTGTTGAGGCATGGAAGTATGCCCCCCCCTCAAAGATCTTATCCCTATCTTCTAGGTTCATGAAATTTTTTGTAAAGAAGCCTTTCGAGCCCAGGTGAAGATCCACTTCTCTGCTTGGCTTCCATTTATATTTAATCCATTTGTGCAACATTCTTTCTATGGGCCACAAACCCATAAACTTGCACATTAGCGCATGTGTCTTCATCTGGTCCCTGTAGAGTTGTGTTTGCAAATCGTCCAATATTACCTTGGGTATCATTGTTGTATTTGATTTACATGGGTTGTGCCCTTCTGCCCCATTGGGGCTCGCCTTTTCTTGCGCAACATTATGAGTTTCTCTGGCTTCTTCCCCCATGCTATCACTTTTCCTCTGGTTGCTTTCCTGACTCTTTTTCGGTTTTGATCTCGAGGTGCTTGTCATTGGTGCCTTGAAACCTACGGCTCGTGGGCCTTCCCCTTTGTCTACTACTACCTACTTGTATGAGGGGGTTCCATTACCACCCCCCTTGGTATTCATGTTGCCCTCTGTTGTGGCTGCAACTACCAAACCCTAGCTTGCAGTTTCCCCAATCTCCTCCGCACAACAATCACAGGACTATAAATATATGATTAGTTAAAAATAAATTTAGTTTTTAATTAATTTAATTTCAATTTTATAAATTAACTAAAATAAATATAAACGGAGTAGGCTAACTCGGGAGCAATCTTCCCTCCCAAGTAGATTTACGACAATATATTTCCAGCGACCCCCCAATGACCCCCTTCGTGTGGCACTATCCCCAAGACCCTCTACCAACTTTTCGTAGCATACACTGCCAGCATTACGTCGTCGACGGACATACTTGAATTCATAATTAAACCATGATACCTACCAACCAATCCAACTTAAAAAGCAGGAGATCGGATTCTCCATACCGAACTATCAACCAAGCCAGCACAGAAGCTGATCAGATCCTCCATAATTTATCTGTAAAACTCTAGTCTAAAAAATATTTCAGAGAAGGCCAGGCCGAGCTGAGTTTCGCGCTTGGAATGACAACTACAAGCATATGCGGGATAGTGTCATCGTAGCTAGACCATCAATTCCGCCATTGCAACTAGACCTTTTCACAACTAGATCTTTTCGAAAGTTATTTTTTATTTAGAAATGAGATTTTTTAAAACCATATTAAAGGGATGCCAACTGGACTTATGAACTTGAACCCACGACTAAAAATAGTTTACTTGTATGTTTTTTTTATCCATTATTAGAATTACTAGTTTTAATTACTAAAATTGCATAATGGAGTTGTTTCAATGTGAACGAAGGCCTAAGAATCCATCTAGAATTTGCAAAATTTATATTTATTGTCCCATTCCATCAAATTATCTCAGCAGAGAGGCACTTTTGCTACACTAATAGACTGCTCAGTTAATAAGGAAATACTAACAAAATCAAGGACATAGCTTTCTCAGAATGATTTCTAAGGCTATAAAGTTTCTCCTCCTCTCCTCTCCTTTGAAGAACTTGAAAGTAAATCCATTTTCTACACAAATAAACTAAGTTATTAAGAAAATACTAACTCAATCAAAATCAGACACACCTTTCTCTAATATCTTAATCTTAGAATTGTTTCTCGGGTTATAAAGTCTTTCCTCCTCTCCTTTGAAGAACTTGAAGAACTGTATAGTACATCCATTAAAGTTGTATAGTTGTATTCAATTCAATAGTGCTATAAACATGGCCAATATAAATAAAATATTTTTTTCAAAATTTTAAGTAGCTTAAACACCTAAAAAGTCCACCATTTACAAATTGTTCAAAAATAGGCTTATGATAATTGAGGATTTTTGTAAGAAAGGTTACTAGCCTTGGCAAACGTTTTTTTGTAAAAAAGGTTAGTAGCCTTGGAAATATTTTAAAAAGCGTAGAAGCTCATTAGCCTTAAGTATTATTGTTTTGTGTTTTTGAGGAGGACAAAAAATATGGTCCTCATCTAGTGCTGCTTGAGGATCATTGAAAAAATATCTTCCTTAAGTATTATTTTTCTGTGTTTTTGAGGAGGACAAAATATATGGTCCTCATCCACTGTTGCTTGAGGATCATAAAAAAAATACCTTCCATCCTCCTCCAAATTAAAAATTTACTAATCTCCTCATGCCTATTGGTGTAAATAAAAGGACGACAAAGTTCCTTATGAAAGAAGTTATGAGTTGGAGTGAACTGTGGATTATTAAATTATACATGAAGCCAATTCCATTGTTGGAATTTTTCCATTAAATTGGAAACTCCCCATCATATGGGAAAATGCAAACTAAATGGAAACTAAATTGAAAACTGCCCATAAAATTTGGACAGTGCATATTATTCCATTTCTTCCTCCATTACTCATTTTAATTAAGGTTTCCAATTCCATCTTTATCGCCATAAATCATGGTTCTAGTTGATAATTATGGTTATAAAAGGAAACGCTTTCCATATGTTTACTCATTTTAATTAAGGTTTCCAATTCCATCTTTATCGCCATAAATCATGGTTCTAGTTGGTAATTGTGGTTATAAAAGGCAATGCCTTCCATATGTTTACTCATTTTAATTAAGGTTTCCAATTCCATCTTTATCGCCATAAATCATGGTTCTAGTTGCTAATTGTGGTTATAAAAGGCAATGTTTTCCATATGTTTTAGCATTAGCATTAGCATCCCACTTTTACGTATATAACTATGATTTAAGAGAATTACTTTACAACTTTAATTTTAGTGGTTCAATTTATCAAATTCCTTAACATATTCACTATCAAAGTTGTACAATTAAATTACTCTTCTCAAATAAAAAATAGATACAAATTCAACGAGCATATGATAATTTTGTTGTACCATATGTTGTTAGACTTCTATGTGATGAGTTTTATTCGATCTTTAACTAATCACTCACTGGGAGATTGGATCATTTGATCAAATGGCCCTTCTGCAATTTGTGTGGACAAATGACTTAATTTGGGTAGTAACAATGCCCTTCTTTATGGAGAGCCAAAATGAAAGCCTTAATTTGGTTTGTAACAATGTTCTTCTTTGTGGAGATCTAAAATGAAATCCTTAATTTGGATAATAACAATGTCCTTCTTTATGGAGAGCCACAATGAAAGATTGGGTATTTGTAATGTCTCTATGAGATTGGATCAAACTAAGTAGTTTTGTAATTTCATATCTTTGTTTATGGGGAACCAAAATGAGAGATTGAATCATTTGATAAAATTCTCTAGTTTGAGAGATTTAATCATTTCATAAAATGCCCTAGTTTGAAAGATTGGATCATTTGATATAATTCCCTAGTTTGGATAGTAGACTTGTAATGTTCTTGTTTACGAGGAGCCTCCTTGCATCACTCAATGATATCCCCAACCTTATTTTGGATAGTAGTCTTGTAATGTTCTTGTTTATGGGGAGCCTCCTTGCATCACTCAATTATATTTTCAATTTTCTTTTATAGTAGTCATCACTCAATCATATCCCCAACTTTCCTTTATAGTATACTTCTAATGTTCTTGTTCGTCGACAACTTCCTTGCATCACTCAATGGCATCCCCAACCTTCCTTTTAGAGCTGGCTTGCTCTTAAGTGGAGTTTCTTGTTGGAGGGATAAAAACTTGGTGTGTGCTACTTATGTTCAAGTTTCATGTTAAGTTAGATACTTCATTGTGAGAAAGGTGATAATAGTTGTTATATGTTGTATACATATGTGCGAGAAACAAAAATGGAATATATTTGTTTTGTCATAGAATGAGTTACATTTATTTTGTGATATCTTGAAATAACATAGATATATTTATTTTGGATATCTTGAAATAACATAGATATATTTATTTTGGGGATTGAAACAATTTCTATCAACTCATGTGTTTAATTTTTTTTAATTACATTTATTTTGTGATGTCTTAGAAAGATTTTTTATCAATTTATAAGTGACAAGTTTTTGTAGTCATTCAAAGAAGAATTTTAGGCTCATAAGTTACAATTTATTGTATTGGTTAAATAAGAATTTTAATCGCTTTAAATGACTTTAAATGGTTTTTGAGGTTGTTCATAAAATTGTATTAATGGGTCTTTTAAGTTTGAAAATCCATTTAAAAGAAAGTTACATTTATCCATGTGCTTATTGTTGATGGATGCAACTATGCGAGACATTCTCCATCTTACAAACTTGTCAGGTGTGGATCATTGCAGCTATGTGAAGTCTTCCTCTCATCTTAGAAACCTGAGAGAAAGCCCCTAAGAAGGGTATGTGATTCTTGCCTGAGACAGAGCTAGGAATGTAGAGATGACCTCCTCCATTTAGAGAGTTGATAAGAACTCCAGATGATTATCCAGTGGGAAAGGTGATCTGATGAGTTGGACGTGCTTGTGGCTGAGCACAAGGTGAACGTGTGAAATCCCAAAGTGTTGGGTGCATCATCATGTGAACATAAATGAATATGATGTGTTAGCCTCCTTTGAGAAGCAGAGTTGATGAGAAAACTCTAGATGATTCTCCTGTGTGAGGCAGTTGGAAAGAAGATCTGTAGAGCGGACGTGCTTGTGGATGAGCACAGGTGAAAGTGTGTAGATTTGGTTCTTTTGTGTAATGCAGTGAGCCAGAGATATGACATCCCTATGGATGTGCTCCTAGTGGAGGAACACTAGTGGGTGTATAACATCCTTTGTTATATGTTGTTCAAGAGTCAGACCTGCCTGTAACCCTAATTGTTATGTAAAGGGTATAGGTCGACCCCACCTTAATGTGATTAATAATAAATGTAAAAGATAATTAATAATAATAATAATAATAATAATAATAATAATAATAATAATAATA
Source organism: Picea engelmannii (assembly GCA_009831015.1). Classification (NCBI taxonomy): domain Eukaryota; kingdom Viridiplantae; phylum Streptophyta; class Pinopsida; order Pinales; family Pinaceae; genus Picea; species Picea engelmannii. Next base: position 244,303 of record ML799969.1, on the reverse strand, counting down.
ATAATAATAATAATAATAATAATAATAATAATAATAATAATAATAATAATAATAATAATAATAATAATAAAATATATTCTGACTTAGTGAGGTCGGCCCTGTTGAACCAATAGACACTTCGGTTGATAGGAAAAATCTAATATAAGTAAAGGTAAAATCCCCATTGTGGAATCATATCCTTTACATGAGTTTGGAAATTTCAGCAAGTACATTTACTTGAGAAAAAGTGTGCACCTCTCTTGGGTGCTAGATTTCTAGGGCTTGAATTACCCTTTTGTGTGCTAGGGTTTATCTTGGTGGAGGTCTTTCTCTTGAAGAATATAGCAAAGGATTTGGCTGGATTTTCTTCCCTTGTTGAGAAGGGTTTCCCAGGATACTTCTTGTGTTCTTGTGCATGGTGTTTCTTCTTGTGATGTTGGTTGCTGCAACATTATTGTTTATGGTTAAGTGAAATGCTAAAATCAAATGAACTACATGCTTAACCTAGCTTATGAAAAATCAACACTTATATGGTTTTCATTATGGACTATGACTTTATTGAGAGTAGGGTTAGGGTTTTTCATTATGCAAGTTGGGTTTTTTAAACATAGGGTTAAGGTTTTTAATTATGGAGGTTGAGTTTGTTAGATATAGGGAATGCATTCTTTATGTTTGGCCTTTACATTGGTTTATAATGAAATTTTAAATTAATATTTCATTAGATACTTTAATATCAATTTTATAGTAGCCCACAAGGATGAAATTTGATAGGAAAATTGCTTGTAGCCTTATGGTTTTTCATTGTGGAAGTTGACTTAGTTGAATATAGGGAATTTATTCTTTATATTTGGCCTCCTTTACACTCCTTTACCCATGAAATTTTAATATATTTTTCTTTTCTTTCTTATAAATACTCTAATATCAATTCTACGGTAACTCACACAGATGGAATTTGAGAGGAAAATTACTCATCATGAGGCATTTTAAGGCATTTTACCTATAAAATACAATAAAAAAGTTTACTATTCAAATACAATAAAAAAATTACCATCATCAATCTTTGTTGGAAATCTTAAAACAAGTAATAAAGTGATCCAAACCATCAAATTTCATGGGTTGGTTTTGAAATTTCAATCCTATTGGTGGATTATGTTGATAAGGAGTTTTAACCCTCATCAATCCATGCTAGAGTGCTTGGAAAAATATTCAAAACATGATTCCAATATTTTATTATGCCTTAATTGACTTCTTCATTTCTTTCAAATTAAAAAAGAAAAAAGTTAAAATAAAATCTTAGTACTAGAAACAAGATATAAACACGGTCTAATTATATTTTTGTTTCAATAAAGTTTGATACCATATATCCATAGTGAAATTAAATGAAGACAATTCCCATTCATAAATAACATCGATGGCCAACAACATTTTAGTTAAATAGTTATAAATTAGATTGTTTTTCATAAACTACTGACAAAATCCATAAACAGAGACTCCAATGGTTAAGTGGGATAGGTAAGAGCCAATGGGGACCATATTTATGAGTAGTCTTTTTACCATGCCACAAAGGGGGTGGTTGTTGATGAAAGTATCAAGCTAGTGTTGCAAAATAGGCCAAAATAAGTGTCGTTGGAGTGCTCTTGAGACACCTAGAGAGTAGTGAAAACATGATCATGAATCCTAGCTAATTGATGAACAAATGAATAAATGTTGTGGTGTTCCTTCAACAACTGAGAAGAGGATGATGGCTACAGAGTAATGGGCAACTCATAATGGGAAAAATGAGTATATCCGTAAGAATCCTGAAAAGGAGGGGGGTTATGGGATGAACAGGGTGATCACAAGATGTAGGAGATATACGACTAAGTTATCGAGTTCAATTTTACTACAATTATTTTGAAAAATAGATCTAATGTGGTGTGTTATTAAGAATGTAAAAGATTATGTATATGCATAAACAAATTATGAAATTAGAGGCTCAAGAAATATTTCAATGGCTAAAATCTAGAAGAGAAGACTATGTATAAAGAACCAAACAAATAAAACCATACTTAATGGCTCATAGAAGTGTAGTGCGTAATGAATGGGGGATATGGAATGTGACCATAGAAAAAACATGGGCCATGATTAAGTGTTGAACAACCAAGTGATGTTACCATTGTGTAAAGAAGAGAATAAATGATAGTACTAATGAAGGACTAGACCTCGAGCAATGAATTTTGAAGTAGAACAAATAAATTTATCTAAGTCATTGAGGAAAGGAATGTTGCTTAACAACTTTGTTTGTTTAACAATGAAGAGCCAATATTGAGAAAATGAATAACCCTAATGAGTTTCAAACTAGTGAGCATTTGGAACAACAATGTGCCAAGCATAGGAATGAACCAACCACAAAGCAAAGCAAAGCAAGGGAAAGCCATGTGATTAACATGGTAAAGATATAAAAATAATTCCTAATGGACTAGGCACGTGGATTCAAAAAAATAATATCACTTTAAGTGTGCAGTGAAAAACTTTTAAGACAAGGAACACTTAAAACATGTTCAAGACAAGGTTTCTAAATATGTTGAATGGATTCATCATGCATAGGTTGCACATGGTTGAAATTTCTCTTCACGTATCATTATTGAAATCATCAATCAATAGTAACAAAATAATAAATGTGTTTATAATCAATTGGTTGTGTTGGAGAATGTGAAACCTCCATTCCTTATCAATTTATCCTCTTAAAAAAGACATACATGTCGGTTCCTTGCCATATGTCATATGTCGCCATCCAACTCCGAATATTTTTCAATGTGTTTGTTTTTGGAAAACATGAACATGGTTTTGTTTTTCCAACAAATTATTATCTAGTCGTGCGTGGCAACATGCAAATAGCTTGCTAAGGAAGGTGACACAATCTAGTTTTATTTTTGTGCGTTTCATTTTTTCAGATAGTTGCATTGTCACCTTCCCAAACCTATGCATTTCATATCCAACAATCAAACAATGAAAAATAAGAAACAAAAACAAAAAAGACGCACATATGGTGGTTTCTATGCATAAAAGGAGATTAATTGTTAACCATGACAAAATACTAGCAGTGGAAACTAGCAGAATAGATACATGAAGACACATGGAACAAGATGATTTGTGTGGAGAAAATCATCTTGGTGACTTATAGATGCATGAATAAAGCATAGAAAAAGCATTGAATGAATAAATAATTTGAATCCTCCACATAAGCTCACTACTAAATGAAACAAACCAACAATAGCTCTTGCTGTAGATCACTACTGTGTGTTTATTATATTTGTAAAATTAACCATAATGTGTTCCCAATGATTAAGTGAGTTAAATAAGTATTCAGAAAACCTAATGGCTTCCACTTCTTTAGAAAATGCAATGGAAATTTTGTAGGGGTATGAAAAGAAACAAAAGCTATTGGTAGGAACTATTTGGAGAGTTTTAAATCCCACGTTGTGGATTTGGCATGGATACAACTTTTCTTCTCCCATGTTGGCTAGACTCAGTGAATTCATATGGCATATATTCTTCAACATTCACATTCAAGTCCTTTGCTAGAGCTCGTCGAGCCCTCTGTCGACACTTAAAGCTAGGGCTTATCCAACTTTTCTTTATTCTTAGAGATCCATCCAATGCTTTTGGGTCATTGGTGAAGTCAAAGTCCATTATAAATTTATCATTGAAGACAATAAGAAATCTTTCCAAATACTTCTTCATTTCCAAACATTTATGTTGTTCCCGTGGTGCATGATCATTTGCATCCTGCCAATTTAAATGTATGAAATTTTAAAACAAATGAACCATATAAAACATTCAAATTGATATGTAAATACCATAGCATATTAGAATAAAGTAAACTTTAATGGATAAATTTCATACAATAAAGAATGATCACTTGTAATCCTTGTAGCTTCTCTAACATCCCTTGTATAATCAAATCACAATCATTGTTTCCTTGATGAAGGGCATTGCCATCATCTCCTCCAACATTGTCTCCATTCCTATTTTCATGAGCATTCTCATTGTCCCCATTGGCATCATTTGTGGCATCATTTGTATGAGACATATAAGTGGCTTGTTCTTCTAGAAGCACATCCATTGTTAATTCCTCTATAGAATATTCTTGGGCTACTTCATTACAAATTATGTATAGATCACTGACTTTCAAAACATGTTTGCATGTGTTGCCTCACAATGCCCATGTGCAATCACATACTAGACCATTTGAAGTAGATGTTGATACAATGTAATATTTTGCACAATCTATCTGGTTAATAACCATGTATGCACCTTCAACAATGTCATGAGGACTAACATCATTGTCAGGAATTATCCTATATTTCTCTAATGAAGTCTCAAGGTACATCTCCTTCTTCCATTTTGTTAGAAATCCAGACTCCTTCAAATAGTTTCGAAGCACAAAAAAAGGTTCCACCCTCTTCAATAGGGAGAAAATCAACCAATCCATTCTCCTAGAACATTTACGCCTTTGTTCACGTAAGAACTTGGTCTTCAAGAATCAATGGTATGATTCAATTGAACTATTGGACTCTTGATTAGCATGAGGAAAGTCTCGATAACATTTTTCCCACATATCTATTAAGAAAAGGATAACCAATCATTAATATGTTAAGTCAATATGACATGTAATTGTAACTAAATTAAAATGATCTATATATGTTGGGGAAAGTAATCCAAGACAACATAATAAGTAACTTACATATCTTATCCCCTTCCAACCAATGTTTTATAAAGTAGTCCAAAAACTTAACTTCGCGAGCAAAATTTTCAAAGAGTGTTCGCATTGCCTCACTAACGACATCATGATCACGACAATGGTTCATTATCTCACCTAGACTATGAGATAATTCCCTGGATCTTTCAGGGGACAATGCCAATTGAAATGCATTTTTTGACCAAGCACGACGAACATGCCAACAACAAAGGAAGATGCGACAACCCAAAATTTGCCTACAAGAAAAATGATATTGTTCTTGTGTTAATTGAACATGATTAACATTTAGCAACCAACTATATTCATCATTAAATGTAATAACAACAAAAATCCAGGTGTACAGGTGCTAATGATAATTCATACATTCATAATGTGTAGAATATTTGTCTCACCTCAATGATTTAATTTCTGCTAATGCATCATCTCTCGTGACAACATTCAGTTTCCAATTTGGGCATCTTTTCCTACATGCATCTAGGAGTGGTCTAAGCCACTGGGCTATATATGATGTTCTATTGCATGAACACACTGCCCATGCAACATGAACACTGCTATATTGAGAATCGAAGGCAAGAACTGTGTATAATTGGTACTACACAAATCAATACAATAATCAACTTCTCAATTTTAGAGTACTACTACTAATTATATCGAATGAAACATTAAAAAAACTAATGAAACTCACCCCATATTTGTTTGTGCTAAATGTAGAATCCAAAGCCAACATGTTGTTTTGAGAACACTTGACCATCATATCAAGCATCCATTATGTTTGAATGCCAATATTTATGAATGGTACATCCTCCCCTTCTAGTCATTGGTAGAAAAAAATGATTTTTTTCTCTTGTTGATACCACTTGTTAACACTCAAAGAATCCTTGGGATCTAATTGATACTTATCTTTCAAATGGTGGTTGAATATATTGGAGACATATTTTCTACATAAATTAAGGTCTCTAGCACTCATCACAGAACCAAAGAGCCCATCAAGGATATGTCATTCAAATATTGTATCAACTGGAACACCAAGTCCACATAGTGTCTTTATCATTGATTGAATCTCCTTTGAAAGATGGGGGGTGCTCAAGGACTTTGGATCGTCAGATTTATCATATCATATTTTCCATGGCATGGCCAACCATTGCAATCCTCATGTAGGTACTCATTATAGATGATAGTTGCAACCCCTGACATATCATTCACTTCCTTCGCTATAAATTTGCATTGGCATCCTCTTTTTTGGACAATTTTTTTTTCTTCTTAAAGATGGTTGTGGATGTCCTCTAAGATCATTTGGGCCATAACAACATTGGAACCTAAAAAATAGACAACATTCAAAGAAATATCATTACATGTAATAGTAATACCAATAATAATTTTTGGAACTTAGCAATACATATTGAAAAAACATATAAATTGGATTAAGAGGTCATGATAAATATTGACAATGCATAGTTCAAGGATGTTGGACCCATCATAGAAGATTCACCATCACTAGAGCATTTCCTATGTGATCTTCGTACAAATGTACATGGTGCATCCGGGTTGTTTTTCTCTCCCATAATGAAGTCTTCCAACCTATTGTATGGTATCAGAGTAGTGCGATCAATAGTGCCATATTCACGTTGTATATCACTCCAAACAAGGTCTTGGCTTTAAAATATTATATATTTGTTTGATAAACTTTGAACAGGGAGGTTCTTGATATGTGAATGTTTTGTCTTCCGAACCATTGTGCCAATTATTGCAATATGTCCTTGTAATTCGAGCAAATGGTAAATGTAAATCAAACAAAGTTAAATGAAAATATATCTAGTTTAAATTAAAAAATTTGATCAAATGGTAAATGTAATGGTAAATTCCCCATATTTCTAAACAAAAATGATTAAATAACCACATACCCCAGTGTGATTTTCACTGATTCATTACTTTGATGAGAAGTCCCTTGGGAGACACCACCCTGGGAAAACTCAACATTTAATCTCCCCCAATTTCCTCCAAATAACTCAAAGAACTTGAAAGCAGATTCAGTTGATTTGGCTGATAATTACTATAGAAATTCGAGAGACAGAGTTGCAGTTGGTTAAATAAATACAAGCTTGGACAAATTTGATCGTAAATAACGTAGAATAAAATGGGTAATTAAAAATGAAAATCAGAGCATTTTATTGGGAACTGAACTTCTGCTTCACTCTTTGTTTTACCAATGGCTGGTGAGTTTCAAATCCTAAAAATAGTGAATAGATATGGAAAGAAATTCTGTGAATAACATATTTTAAAAAATATAAAAGTGCGGGATAATATTACCTATATTTCGAAAAATTTCATCACAAAATTATTGAGAACAAAATATAATGATTAACTTACAAAAACCACATACAAGTAAACTATTCTTAGTCGTGGGTTTAAGTTCATAAGTCCAGTTGGGATCCCTTTAATATGGTTTTAAAAAATCTCATTTCTAAATAAAAAAGAACTTTTGAAAAGGTCTAGTTGTGAAAAGGTCTAGCTATGATGGCGAAATTGATGGTCTAGCTTCGATGGCACTATCCCGCATATGCTTGTAGTTGTCGTTCCACACGTGAAACTCGGCCCGACCTGGCCTTCTCTGAAAGATTTTGCAGACTAGAGTTTTATTGAGAAATTATGGAGGATTTGATCTGCTTCTGCGCTGGCTTGGTTGATAGCTCAGTATGGAGGATCCGATCTCCTGCTTCTGAGCTGGCTTGGTTGGTAGGTCTCCTAGTTTAATTGTGAATTCAAGTCTCTCTGGCGACGATGAAATGCTGGCAGTGTACGCTACAAAAAGTTGGTAGAGGGTCTGAGGGATAGTGCCACACGAAGGGGGGTCACCGAAAAGCTGTTGTCGTAAAGCTACTAAGGAGGGAAGATTGCTCCTGAGTTAGCCTACTCCAATATAAAAAAAATTAATTACAAATCTCCTCGTTGTGGAAACCAAACCATGTGACATAATGCACCTCACCGAACACCACATGACTACAATCCCATTTCTATCCCAAATAAAAAATTGACTAATGATAAACTAGGGCGATGTAAACAAATAATGACGAATCCTAGGAAGAAGGGTTCATCCTATCCTTAAGTTTCAATTAATATTGTATGAGATGTCCTTCGTATATTAATAATAATATTTTCGTATATTTTTAGATTGGTTGAAAATTTGTTTTCTTTAAATGTAAGGAAAGTTATTTAGCATGATCAAAATTTTATTGTTTTATAAATTAATGGTGAATCATTTTCTATAAAATGAATCATTTTAATTTACTTAATTTTCCTTAAATAATAATAATAACAAATAAATATAAATTAATCAATATCAACACAATCATAACTATTATAATTGCAAATTAACAATAAAATTATAATAAATTTTATCCATTAAAAATATATTTGTACTTAAAAATAAAATAACATATTAACCTCCATTTTATTCATCTTCATTTATACAGAAATGTTGCCTTCTAAAGATGCACTACAACCCATAGAATACATTAATTCGCACATCGTACTCTTTACTAATTACTTAGTGTACAAGGTGTGAGTGAGCCTAATGGTTAAGAGCATGTGTTTCCTCTTAAGAGGTCACAGGTTCAAATCCAGAGGGGGGTAGGGTATGTATACCTTCGTAGACTTTACCAGTCAAATCGCTGGGCGGAGGGGGCCCCCTTGTCCCACAGACAAGGGGGTCTCATACACCAATTTGGTGTGTTGGCTTGGTCGTGACCTTAAAAATAAATTATTATTATTAATATATTAACTTGTATCCCTTGTGGAGCTCTATCCATAAATATATTGAGAGGTAGTTTCATACGATTATCCTTTTCACCAATTAAATTAAATATAATAATAATAAGTATAATGTTGTATTTTATTGAATAAATAAGTACAATGACATTAAATACAAATTAAAGTGATGATAATACAAATTAAAGTGATGACCACAATTTCGTAGATTTTTTTTTTTTTAATTTAATTTAAAATTTAAAATTAAATATTTCAATTTCACAAATAGTCATTTCATTGTACTCAACTAATAAAAAAAATAGGTATTTCAAATTTTATAAATTAATAAAATGAAATTAACAAAATTTTGAAATCTTTATGCAATCTCAAGCAGCTAATTGAAAGTCAATACTATTTCACCAAAAAACAATTACAATACATAGTGCCTTTACGCAGATATAGTAATAGTTATTTTCATTAAAATAATATAATTCTTTTGATATTTAAGTCTAAGACGTTCTTTTAAGGGGAAGGCCTCTTTAAAAAATTTATCATTTGTTCATAGCCAATAAAGAATTTTCACCGGTTGACACATTGAAAACCATTGGCAATTACATCACCTCTATGCCAAATTTGGTGCTTTTATGTGCCATGGTGCGCTCTTGTTGGGATCCTCCCTAGGGGTGTAACGGGGGACCGAAGGATCCATAGTGATGTAATAATAATGGAGGTCATTTAATGTAAGGTAGACTAGGTCCACTATATTATTAAATAAGGCCCACTGTGGTAGTTAGACTTATTGAATATATGTAATGAATGCTATCATTAGTAAATAATGCCTATGTAGTAGTGTGAACACAAACTATTGTAAGAAGACTTACTAGAAGGTATTTTCTCTAGAATGTTCATAGGAGGTAGATAGTATTATATAAAAAAGTGTAAGAAATGTAATGAAGCATGGAGGAAAATTATTGTAATTGTCTTATATCACTAAGACGGAAGACACATTACTCCCGGATGGGGTGATTGGTGGCCTATGACAAGATACATGTGGCATTTGGCACCAAATGGCGTTATTAACCCCTACCGCCAACCCCCCTCCCACATTGTTTGAATGACCAACACTTGAAGAGGAGTAATGGAAGTGCACTGGGAAACTCCAGAAATTTTATGCCCCCCCGTAGGAACCAGGCCTGGCATACTAGAGTAGGTACTAGCCCTCGAAAAGTTGACACCTCTACCTTCATGGCAATTCTATCCGTCAATATGTGGGGCAATTTGAAGGTAAGAGCCCTTGCACACTCCACCATTCTCATTTTTCTGCAGACTCTCCTGTTCCTTGGGTTTTTCAATCTCTTTCACTTCTAGTCAGCCTCTGCCCCTCTACCGGTCACTCTGTACAAACCTCACCCCTACACCATACCAAGAGAGAGGGGAAAGTCCAAGAGAGGACCGTTGTTTTAGAGCTCCTTAACTAGGAATAACAGGCTCACCCCCTCACAGCTCACTTTAATGACCACCAACTCTCCTAAATCTGGACAGAACTGGTTGGAACTGCCTCAACACACCCCTCCCCCTCTCTTTGATCCCATGTTTGACACTGGAAGCTTCCCGATTGAGGAAGAAATTCCTCTTCTTGAAATTCTTCCTCATATTGTCCCTCCCAAGATGAGTATTTTCCTTAACTCCCAAGCCAACTCCCTGGTTCAAAGTGATGGCATAAGCGGTTGCATAGTGGAGGAAGAAATTCCTCCTAGTTGGCAGGTTGATCGAATTAAATCCACCAACATTGCCTTGGAAGAAGCTCCTCCAAATACTGTGGACGTAGATATGGATATTCATAAGAAAAAGTTGGAGAAAATTGACAAACCTTTGCTCACCTCACACCGGCTCTTGGAAGAACATCTTCAGATTATTTTCGACATGCGACAGACGCTCGATGACCAATTGAAAAATCAGTGCATTCTCGGCCAACGAATGGACCTCCTGTTCAATGCCCTGTCAGAAGAACCGGACAAAGAATGTTGCTCGACTTGTGGTCAAAGGTTCGTCCCAACCTACAACATTCATGGATGCCTTGGTTCACCCATCACCTAGCTCCTCTAGTTTCTTTCTTTCTGGTTTTGCTATTTTCTCTTATAAGTGGCAGTTAGTCTGCCTCATGATGTATGGTAGTTTGGTAAGGCAGTTTGTTTTGCAGTGTTTTTGTTCAACATGCTACACATAAGATATCTAAGACCTTTTGGTAAGACACATGTTCTAGTTTCCCAGCTGTGGCAGAATAGGTAGCAGAAGATAAACAATGTAATGACATATATTGAAGGAAATATATAGTATCTCTTTATTTACAAAAAAAGAAGAAGATAGAAGACAAATTACTTTATTTTGATGGTAAGAATGAAAGGAAGCAGATGTGTCGAATACACTTCCTACACTAATCCATGAGAGAAGAATTCTCTGAAAATTAGAACAACAGTTGCAAAAAATTGAAATAGACAACAAACCATTAACAACATTATTTCATGGGAAAACTCTTCCAAGTGAAAAAACCCACACTTTAAATCACACTCGATATATTATCAACAACTAAATGGAATAACAAAACCATATCTTCATTTTCCTCCAACCCTAACAATGAATAAATAGGCATAACAAAATGATAAACCATGTATGGTTTTCTAATTCTACATGTTGGAAACCACCAACAAGTAATTGGCCATCTATTGTTGCAACAATGATTTCTTAATTGGGGACCACCATCGTATTCAAGCTCATGAAGGCGTTGATCATGTAGATGATCATTAACTATGCATGTTTACTTCATTTAAACATATGGCCTTGGACATAACTGTCACTATTGCTACAAATTGTCATCACCTACCACCAATTAAAACAAATGATATAAGTATAAATTGACACCAACTCTATTCAACTACAATTAAATCATTCATAAAGAAACCATATAAACATACAATTATCACCCTCGTACAAGCTAGAAATAAAGAGCTTGATGAGATGCATCATTTTAGGATAAATGGTACAGTACATTATTTTGAGAGGGTCTGATGACTTTTCAGTGAATCTCCTCTCATTTTGACACTGCATCATCAAAATCCCAATTCTTCTTGTGTTTTCCCTTTCTAAATTACACGAACGTAAACATAGATCTTCAACATAAACCCATTTCCATGTACCTTCTTGTTCTACTTACAAGTTATCCAAATAAATATATTTCCACATAATATAATCACATTTGGTGTTTATATAGATGAGGTAAATCATCCAAACAAACATATTTCTTGATAAGAGATTCAAATTTGGTGTTTATACCAATGAGGTGAAGGGAGAGTTAGATTGAAAATGTGATCCCATGACAATGCATCCTTCATGAAAAGAGTGGATACATGCACATCAATGAAACTTGTAAAATGAGAAAGGAATACACACATTTCATGTATATTGAGACTAGATATAAGTACTAAATATTAATTCCAAAGTTAGAAAAACATGTTAAAAATATAAATTCATGCATAGTCAAAAGCACTTACGTGGTTGGATATATTAAAAGTTGTTTTCCTAGATTTAGTGAACAATATTAATTTGAAACTTCACAAAGGGGGTTTACCAATGCATATTTTGTTACACATTATTTTGGTCACCCTTGTGATCAACTGACGATGTGTGCATAACTTACTTCTGTGTTCCCTGAAGATACTAAATGATACTTTCTCAATGAGAAAAGTGGGTTATCTTTTCTTCCTTAAAAACCATATCAAAGGAGATCGTCACACCTTGCTCTATTCTTGGGGTGTGATGATGCTTGATTGTCGCATGCTGCACCAAAACTGGACTATGGCGTCACTGCATCCTACATGTGCATAGGGTGCGACGATACTCAAACAAGAGAAAAATATGAAATTCACAGAAGTTCTAGAAGATGAGGTGGCCTTCGATCAGTTTGGATCTTACTCGCTTCTCTGATTTAGTGGGATCATCCTAATCTCCTCATCCATCCCTCTTTCACCCTATATAAAGAGGGATCTATCATGGGAAAGGCTAGGCTTGTTTATGCATGAAGAATTCTGCTAAAGATTGTACTTGTGATAGCTTTGCTTTAGCTTTCCAAAACAGGTTGTTAATGCTCTTCATCAAAAGAATTGGAGCAAAGATGTGTGTGTTGAAGCAAAGGGCCATTGGAAGGGACCTTGCAACATCAAGGCATGGGTTGTATTCTCCACTTCCATTTAATAAAATTCAATAATACATTTCTTCCCTATAAAGGTGTCTTTACTTTTATTGTATAACTCCTTGATTTTATACATAGACTTCATTCGAATATATATATATCGTTGTTCTCTTTATTTGTTGGTTTGTGCTTCTTAACAAGTTCACCATCCCACAAAGCCAAGGATGGAGTAGCAAGGACGACACTAGAGAGGATCAAACATCATTTAAATGGTATGTCATTTGTCCCTCTCTGAACTAGTTTATATTACAATGAAATCTAAGGAGAAGCTTGTATTATGCCCTGTTTTGTTTTAGCTTTTTGTTGAAACTAGGGAGATTAGTTTGTGTCCGCACTTACTGATTTGTCCGATAACAAAATTGGCGACCATACTGGGGAACGTCCTCTTTTGTTTTTTTGCTTCCTCTTTTCTTTTAGCTTGCCTGTTTTTGGGAAATTTCATTCTCTGAGTCTTTGGGTGATCCATATTGACTCCTTGGTTCTGAAAGTTCATTGAGAAACTTTGTCCTCTTTATAATTTTTCCTTATGTTCAGTCATTGTCGCACCCTGCTTGTGTGAACCAGAGTGACGATGTCACACTGTCTTTTTATTTTAGCCTACAACGATCCTTCATCGTCGCACTGTACTCTTCTACAACCTGTGATGATTCCTGTAAATTTTTTTGGATTGATAGTCAACTTTCTTCTCCTTGCCCATATTTTTCATTACTTCTTGGGGTGAACTTTTATTCTTAGTGAATGATTGGTTTTCATCTTTTAGTATGAATTTGATTGCTTCTAAAGTATTGAGAGTATTTCTCATAAGATTTATAAGTTTTATCTTTTACTTCTTATTGCAAGGGTATAATATCAAAGATTTGCCCCTGAGTGCTTGCTAGATAAGTTGTATTAATATTTTTGAGTTTTGGATTGTTTTTTTAAGTTTTGGATAGTTGTTTATTGGAAAACAATTTTTATTTTCATTCGAAAAATAAGTTTTCTTACCTTTTCATTTTTGCTTGCATTATGAGTTTAGTTTGGGAAATAATGTTGTGAGTGCATTGATATTCTTGGACAACTCTTTCTTTTTTGGATTACATCTCTGTTGTGATTTAAAAAGGAAAGGACTGAAGTTTATTCTTCTATTAGTAGTCTTTACAAGAAATGTTTTGCATTCAAATATTTGTTGAAAAAGAGACAATTGGAAAATTTAGTAGCTTTGATTGTTTGGAATCAATATCATTCAAAGATTGAAGAAAGTGTGCTTTGTAACTTTTTGTATTCTGGAAAGATAAACCTTCTCCCTTGTGTAATTAGATTTCATCAAATGGAAATATTGCATCTCATCTCTCTTTGCATTTTGTTGGGTCAAGGTCAAATACGTCATCAGTTTCATCTCTGTTTCCCTTTTTGAGTAAGAAACAACCATTAAAATTCAGTGTAATTTTAAAATATACCTAACAATTTTTATTTTGTAGAACTTTTATACACCAACATTAGCTAGGATATCACTTTGGAATAGGTTGTGAGGCACACTCTCCAAAGCATCAAAACACACAATATTATCTTGTGCTAGGGAGAGTTTAAATCCACTTGCTACATTTTGTCCTGGGAAGCCCTTCTAACACAAGGGTCAATCACGAGGTCACATTAGGGCCGATAGAGTTACTCACTAGAATTTGTTGGTCTTAGTGTATAGATTATGCATATTATTGGGGGTCACTTGAGAAGAAAATCATGTGCTGACCTTCTCGAGGAGATTTCGGGCTTAGATGCCCTGCCCTTGCATGTGGACTAGACTGTCGACTACTTCCCCAAGAATCATTGTCGTAATTGGTAACCTTAGTGGTCTATCTCTTTAGAGTCTTTACATGAGATGACTTTGGAGGAGCAAGTCTTCATGGTACCTGTATTTGACGTTGGCGAAACTCTCACTGGGGCTCCTTGGAGGGTATACCCACTATTATGTGTGGGAGCTTGCTCCAGGGTGTAACTCAGTTAAGCAGGTCATCAACGTAACTTTTCCACTCGCTTTATCCCAACCCCTTCTTGTCTTGATTTTGCGATGTTGGATTTCATCACCAACTAGTGACTTTGAAATAAGAAGGTTGGTTTGCGTGTTTGATATCTAGATTTTATTAGTGAGTGTTGTTTGTTTCTCTAGTTGGCCATAGATTTCTTTCATTATTTATTTGGTGCGGCCAACATCGCCCCTCGCCGTTCATGTAGGATGAAAGGGTTACCTCCGGAAGAGCCAAAAGAATATGCTCCTTTTCTTATGTTATAACCCTATGATTCATAGGATCATCTGTTGACTGGAAATTTTTCACTCTGGGTGTATAGGTTTGCAAATAATATTTCATCTCTGCAAATTATTTTCAAAGGAAGTAGCGCACAAAACCTACCAAAATCGCTAAAGCCTAAGTTTTTGCTGCATTCATGCCTGGAGAATAAAGAACGCGCTTAGATCGATGGTCGATCTAGCAGTGCGTAGATCAACAACTGACAGTGGATTTCGGACCCCCTCGACTCTTCTACCTT
>ML799969.1:195775-214736 GCA_009831015.1 Picea engelmannii | reverse complement strand
TGCTACTGCTACCTCTCCTCGCCGCTGGATAGGAGAAGTGCCAGGAGGTCTATACGGTCCAACATCTGTGTTATCAACAAACGATTTTGTATTAGTTTTTGGATGAACATATAAAACAAAAACATTTGAATATGATAAAAATTCACAAAAGCATTTGAAAAGAAAAAAATGCATGTACTTCTTACCAAGGTCACCCCACTGAGTATCCTCTGGTAGTGCTAAATCCGGATCTCCTCAGAAATACAACCCGACATAAGCGTAGTCATCAACCATCAACATCTGGGTTTGAAGCCAGTCAAAGAAAATATCGTCATACTTGACGATAGGTCCTGCTATGTGCCGGGCCATGAGCCAACACCATCTCAGGATCCTTGGATCCCTAGGACCCGGTATGTTCCACTCAACCTGTAGTCTAAATACGGGGACCCTCTCAAGGAAGAAGGACACCAACAAAGATCCATACCCGAATTTCTTCAGGTCACCTCGCCTACATTTGGTCAATTGCTTTTTGATACTGCGAAGCACAGCATCTGCCCAGTTGAATACTCGAGGCTCAGTACACTCGATGGCGTACTGGAAGTAGCTCTGTAATGCCATATGAGGAGAAGAACTCCCAGCCATCCGAGCTATAGTAAAAAATATAGTACGAAGGATCAAGTCTTTTACCCCCCAGATAGCCACTTTTCCTTTTTTCCTTTCAGCCTCGGGTACACAGTATTGATTGCAGTACTCACTCATCTTTATCCCACCACCTCTACTACCGGTCAGGCTGACATAGTATCCGCGTCAGGACAATCCCGTCAGAAAGTAAATTTCCTCAATGTCTATCGACAATGTGTGAGCTCCCACATGAAAAACCTGTTGATCTGGGTCCCACATACGGACCAGGTACTCTAGTAGTTTGACTTGGGCCCTCATGCCCTGGATGCAAAAGTATTTCAAGAGCCCACAATCTCTCAATGCAGCTATGGTAGGAGGATGATTCTTGGCCATTGCATTATCCTCTTCATGTTTTCTTTCATGCCACTCAAGCACCATGTTTATGGCCAATTATCTGCACAAGGAACATAAAAGGAGGATTAATAATTTTTTCATGCTTTAGATCTTTTTCATTTGGCTAAAAATTTAAAATTATTTTGGGCTTTGCGGTTCTCGCAGGTGCTCCATTTTCACAGTGCGAGAACCTCGTAGGTGGCTTAAGGCTCACCTACGAGAATGCATCATTCTCGTAGGCCATGTATGGGTTGCCTGCGAGAATGACAACGTGCATATAGGGCCTAGAAAAACATCTTAAAAATGGAAATTTAATCAATGAAATGACAAAATGAAACCATGAAAATGTTAAGGACGAACAACCTACCTTAATGTCGTAGACGGCTCGCTGAATGGTCTCCCGTAGCTCCCGAAATCTAACATCGAACTTGGAGGGTAAAAGAGGGGTTTTTTAGAGCTCAATAGTGGAAATGTAAAATGGTGTGGTAAAAAAGAGTTTTTACTCATTTTATTTACTTTTACTATACCATTTTGGGTTTTTATGATTATTTATCGACTAAACCCTAATCCCTAATGTCATGTTGAGTGTATTTCTTGCAGGCGTGATGACTTTGATGATTCAATACAGGGTTACAGATGTATTTTTCTTTGTTAATCGCGTGCTTTTGATTGTTTTTTATGGTTTTTACATAAAACCTTGAGCGTCGTTTTTGTCCGTTCTTACGCTCGTAAATACATGAGAACGTGATCGAGCATAGTTTTATCACTTTTTAGGGCTCAACAAGGTTATACGAAAAAGGAACCCCCCTGGAGTCCTCTTTAAGCTCTTTTCAGACTCTCTAAACATGAAAAGATCGTTGAGCGACCTTGCTATTTTTCACGCTCGCTAAAGTATTTGAAGTACGCGTCTGGTGAGCGATAATTTATCTCTTTTTCAGTCTTATCCAGACTATCTTATGAAAAAGGAACTAAGAGAGTTATCTTTTAAGTGTTTTTCTAAACTCTATAATCTTGAAAAACCTTCAAGTTTTCTATCTGTGGACTCGCTAAACAAACATTGACATACCCGTGATGGGACCAAACCACTCCTTTTTAGGGTTAGTTAAACATACTCCGAGGGACTCGTCCGAAGGATGAGCTTACATCAACAAGAATATGTTATCCTCCTCAAGCTTGCATAAAAATAAAGAGGTACTTGCCAGAAATGGTGGGGGAAAATTTTGGAAAGGGATATATTTCATTTTCGTATTTATTGGCAGTAAGTGTCTCTCTTGAACATGACACCCCCTATTCATCATTTGAAGCCGGTTTGGGAAATCCATTTGTCTCTCATTCGATCTGCTACAAGGTCATTCCCTGTGTCGTCTTTGAGTCAATGCTGCCAAATCATTGGTTGTGTCATTCATATGTTCAAGAGAAGTCCATCTGAAACCTATATTGAGTCGGCCATCTGCAATTATCCATTCTCTCTGTGTCAGCCTTCCCTGTGTCTAGTCCAATTCACGTCATGTTCTATTTCACCTTCAAACTCTGTTACTCATTTCGTGTCATTGATGGGGGATACATCAAGGCCCTCCTGTGACGCTTTTTGTTCCGTCAACTTCAGCTCATTATCCGGAAACAAGACTTAGAAATCATTTAGTACCTTGGAGCTTGCATGCCTCAATGGAAAGTTTCCTCGTTTTCGACAGTGGGTTTACATCATTGACCCCTGATCGAAAGATTCCATCGGATGTTCGACCTCAACTCATTTATTCACACTCGATGGATTGTACTATGGTACCTTGGATTCATTGACATCAATGGTGATTTCCCTCGCACTTGTTAATGATTTCATCAATGATCGGTAATCAAGTGGTTTCTACCATGTTCAACTTCAACACATGTAATCACATGGTCAAATTTGTACTTTGGGAGACAAGATTGAAGACCCTGGATATTATCTTTGTGATCCAGGTTGCAATGGAGTATGTATAATTTGCGACACATAGATCCACTATGTATGTTTCGTGGCTATGTCGTCTTGATTTGAAATTTCTCGCATAGATCCACAGTGTATTCCGGTGGATATGCTATATTTTGACGACATGGATCCACAGTGTATGATTGGTGGCCATGAGCCGTGTCTATAATGTCATCAATCTATGATCTGAGTATGGGAATGCCTACCTCAGAATTGGTATATATGATATTCTTCAGATGCTTGGGTGTTTGCAGGTTTCCGATTAGATGTGCTCTTGGTTCTCGACACACACATGCAGCTTACAAAGTCTATCGACTGTCACTGGTTCCAACCTCATACTTTGGGGGGCATTCTGTTACCCATGATTTTGGTCGTCATGATGATGTATTGATGATGGGGTACTCAGGCTCTTCATTAGAGCTTTCTCCTGAGAAAAGTTACCTTCATCTCTTTCTAGAAATCAGATTTTTGAGGACTGTTCACAGGCTGCTAGTATATTTTCCTGTGAGAATGCATTATTCTTGTAGGCTGCCTTAAGCCAGGGTGTGAGAAGTTCACACTGTTTTGAACTGGTAGGGTGCGAACTCTTTCTTAAGAAGGGAAAAAGATGAATTCTCGAAGCTTCTAGAAAGGAATCTTCTAGAAGGATGAGATGGAATTCGAATGGTTATCCTAGTACTGGATTCCCTGATATTTTGGGATCATTCTTATCCAAGTAACCAATTCATTCTCTCCTATATATTGAGTGAATTCTCATGGAAAAGGTTAAGCAAACAAGGTTAAGCAAGACATTGGAGAATTGGTGGAAGATTGTGTGAAGGACTGAAGCTACAACAGCTAGGAAACTTCAGCAAGTTTATCAAAGGTGGTTGATCTTCTTCATGCAAGTGAGCAAGTGTGTGTGTCAGAGCCAAGGGCCATCGAAAGGAAGTTTGCAACATCAAGGCTCAGGTTGTAATCTTTACTTTCCATCAATATGATACAGTAATATGTTCCTTTCCCATAAAGCTAATTTCACTTTATTGTATAACTCCTTGATCATATACATAGATTGACTGTTGAATAGATTGTGCTTTCTTCACTTCGGTTGGTTTGTATTGTTTTGGTCTTGACTGTACGAGAGCACTGGAGTGAAGTGGGAGAAACAAATACCAAAGGAAGCGATCATAAGGTATGTTCTTTGTTCTTGCCTCCTATTTAATTCAATGGTTAGAATCTAGGGAAAGAGTCATGTTCTGTTTTGCTTTGTTCTAGATCCAGGTGGATCTAGGGAGATCAGCTTGTGTCCGCACTTACGGATTTATCCAACAACAGAGGTCGATAAGGCGCCACATTTGCATTGTTGAGAGCACTTGATTAGCCTCAAATAAATAGAAAAAACCTTTTATAATTAAAATACCCAAAACAAAATATAATAAAAAAAGTCTTCTTACCTATCTCTCCCCCTAAGAACCCTCAGGTAATGCCAATTTGGGGTCTCCACGGAAGTCGGTCCCGGCATAAGCATAGTCCTCAACCATAATTAGTTGATCCCTCATTCACTGGAAGAAATCTTGGTCATATTTGACGATTGGCACGCCACCATGACAGGCCATTAAATTCACCCATATTTTCATCTGAGGATCCTATGGAGTGGGTATTCCCCATTCCACATGTTGTAGGTGTAAGACGAGAACCCTCTCCAGAAAGAAGGATACCAAAATAGATCCATAGCCAAATTGTTTCAACCAACTGTTCCTACACTTTGTCAGTTGTTTCTTCATGTTTTTCAGAAGACCCTTGCACCGATTGAAAACCTAGGGGCTCCATACACTCTATAGCATACTGGAAATGGATTTGTAAATCCATGTGAGGAGCCACACTCCCGACCATCCGAGTGATAGTGTAGAGGATATTTCTCAATGGTAAATCTCTAACATCCCTTATGGAAAATTTGCCACTATAATTTTCTATACCTGACATGCAATGATGTGCAATGTAATAGTCCATGGGTTCTCCACCACCTATGCTTCTTGATAGTGATACCCGAGAGCCTCGACGAGATAACCTCATCGGGAATTAAATGTCATCAATCTCTAAGGTAAATGTATGCACACACACATGAAAGACTTGTTCATTGACGTCCAACATGTGGACTAGGTACTCCAATAGCCTCGGTTGGGCTCTCATGCCCTGAACTTTGAAAATTTTGAGCAAGACACACTACTGGAGTGCCATGACAGTTCCTGGGTCATTCTCGACAAAGTAATATTTTTCCTTGTGCTCACGTTCCCTCCACTTGAGCATAACGACCGATGAAAAATTGCCAAACAACATTAAAGGATGATTAGATTCATCAAAATTTAGAAGTTGGAAGTTTTCCTAGATCTATTTATCTTTTTAAAATTTGAGTTGTGGTTGTTGTAGGGGATCTCTTTTCCACAAAGTGACGTCGTCACACCCTGGTTGTGGAACCCCTACAACGATTTGGGATCATCACAGTTCACGATAGGGTGAGCCTGCGACAATCTCAAAGAGCAATAACCCCTAAAAAAATTCCCATAACTCAAAAGTACACCATTAAAAATGAAAAATTCAACGATGAAAAGAAAAAGGGGAAGGAGAATATATTTTTTACAGAAGCAGTTCGAGAAATGGTGCACCGGGCGCTCCAGAATCGTCGCTTGAAATTAGGAAGAAAAGGGGGGGTTTTGGCACTATTTGGGTGAAAATACAAATGAAATGGTAAATGAACTATTTTGACCTATTTTATTCACTTTTTACCATTTTAATTTCAAATTGAATTAATTTTGAATATTTTTACCTATGCCCTAAGCCTAATGAACTTTGCAAAGTGTCTCTATTACAAGTTGAGAGATCTGAGGACCGGAATTTTGATATGGATCCTCCATTTTTGGTCATTTTTGCGTGTTTTTATTATGTGAATATACTTTTAGGGTTTTTCAGGAAAAACTCCGAGCACGGTTTTTGAACTCACATTGGTAATACGGAAAACGAACCCTATGGAGTATCCTTTAAGCTCTTTTCAAGCTCCCTAAAAATGAAAAGATAGTTGAGCGACCTTTTTCTTTTCACGCTCGTAAAAGCATTTGAAGAAAACGTCTGATGAGTGGTATATTATCTCTTTTTCGGTCTTGTCATACTAACTTACGAAAAATGACATTTTGGTTTTTTCTTTAAAGTGTTTTTCAAACTCTCTAAACATGAAAAACCCATGAGTTTTCTTTCTTTGGACTCGTAAAACAAGCATCGAAATGCCCATATGGGACTGAATGACTCCTTCCTAGGGTTCATTAAATATTATCCAAGGGACTCATCCAAAGGATGAGCTTACATTACACGCATATGTTATCCTCCTCAAGCTTGCGTAAAAATAAAGAGGTACTCGCCAGAAATGGTGGGGGAAAATTGGGAAAGAAATGTATATCTGTATCTGTGTTAGTGGCAGTGAGTCGCTCTTGAACATGACACCCCTCTTCATCATTGTATTCGAGTTGGGGAATTCATTTGTTTCTCAATTGACCAGCCACAAGTCCATATGTTGGGTCCTCCTTGAGTCAATGCTTCCAAGACAATTGTTGTGTCGTTCATATGTTCAAGAGAAGTCCGACCTAAACAAGCCTTTTATCGAGTCGTCTATCTGCAGTCCTTAAAATTTCTACCATGACGGTCTTCCTTGAGTCAGTTTTGAATCACTTCATACTCTGATCCACTTCAAATATGTTACATATTTTGTGTCATTGATGGGGGATACATTAAGTCCCTCCTGTGATGAGTCTTTTCCTATCGACTTCAACTCTCTATCCAGGAACAAGACCTAGAAATCATTTAGTACCTTGGAACTTGCATGCCTCAATGGCAGGTCTCCTTACTTTCAATAGTGGGTTCACATCATTGGCCCTTGATTAGAAGATTCCATCGAGTGTTCGAATTCAAATCATTTATTCACATTCGTTGGATTGTACTAAAGTACCCTGGGAGCCATTGACATCAATGGTGATTTTCCTCTCACTTGTTAACGATATTCATTAATGACCGGTAATCAAGTGGTTTCTACCATGTTCGACTTCGACACCTATAATCACATGGCTAGATTCGTACTTCAAAAAGATGGAGATGAAGACCCTGGATCTCACCATATTGGTTCAAGTTGCGATGGAGTATTCATAAGTTTGTACTGACACATAGATCCATTGTGTATGTCTCGTGTCTATGTCCAAATTTGAATTTTTAATGCATAGATCCACAATGTATTTCTCGTGGCTATGATAAATCATGATGACATGGATCCACAGTGTATGTTTGGTGGCCATGAATCACTTAACACTTATGATTAGAGTCACTTGTAGTCTGATTATGGGAATTCCTACCTCAGAAGATGGTATATTATTATGCAAATGCTTCATTGTTTGCAGGTTCCCGACCAATGAGCTCCTTGCCTTCAATACACACATTCTACAAAGTATTTCAGTTGTCCCAGGTTCCAACTTCATACTTTGGGGGGAATTATGTTACACACTATTTTGGTCACCTTTGTGATCAACTAACAATGTGTGCATAACTTACTTGTGTGTTTTTTGAAGCAAAAGCATTGGAGAATTGGAGAAAAGGTGTGTGTGTTGAAGCAAAGGGCCATTGGAAGGGACCTTCCAACATCAAGGCATGGGTTGTATTCTCCACTTTCATTTAATATAATGCAGTAATACATTTCTTCCCTATAAATGTGTCTTTACTTTTATTGTATAACTCCTTGATCTTATACATAGACTTCATTGGAATATATATATATATATATATATATATATATATATATATATATATATATATATATATATATATATATATATATATATATCGTTGTTCTCTTTCTTTGTTGGCTTGTGCTTCTTAATAGGTTCACCATCCCACAAATCCAAGGATGGATCAACAAGGATGACACTAGTGAGGATCAAATGTCATTTAAATGGTATGTCATTTGTCCCTCTCTGAACTAGTTTATATTACAATGAAATCTAAGGAGAAGCTTGTATCTTGTCTTGTTTTGTTCTAGCTTCCCATTGAAACTAGGGAGATTAGTTTGTGTCCGCACTTACCGATTTTTGTGATAACAAATTTCTCCTTTTGTTTATTGGTTATTAATCTTATTAAGACAAATGTAAAAATATGGTGTGATCTTAAATTTCAGTTTAAGAGCATAAATAATGATAATACTAAAGCTCCCCATATGATAGTCTAGGCATTCAACTCATTTGAGTATATAATATGGAGGGTTTCAACAAGTAATATGTAATTTAGCCATACCCTAGATAGTATATTAAATCCATGTGGATGAACAGTAAATGTAACATAGTAAATTTAAGTTTTGAATATATTTACAATTTAGCAAGGAGGTGGGGTTTGTAGGTGCAAGTATTTTGACATAAATATAGTTTTGAAATGGATGCATAGTATTTTTCAATTGGGTTATACATTCTCTTTATTATTAACTTTACAATAGAAATGGATCAATGGATAATCACTATGGCATGGAATATGAATATGAGTGGTTGTAACGTTTACTTTGTCATAGGAAAATATATTGCCTATTTTTATTTGTCTATGTTATTTATTTATTTTTCTATATATTTAAAAATGTTTTAAGGGGGCGTTTCCTTAACAAATTATCGTTGTTTATCAAGGGTCTATTGCACACAACCATATATCCTTTGTTTACAAACTATTACAAACAACCACCTATTATTGGAACATAATTATAGGCCACAATGCACTATGAAAAAAAAACACTTTACTTTCCTTTTACAACATATTCACCTTGTATTATCTTCAGTGTTCCCTTTCCTTGCTTCGGGTGTGTTAACACCCTAAGGTTTTTGAAAAATCATGCGAACACCACAAGTTATACACTGCACATGTGCCACAAGTTTTTCACCACGCGACACCTAGATTTAGTTCCCACACCAACCAATTTTCTACTGCACGCGCCAACCAGTTTTGCACTACGCGCAAGGACTTGTAAATTTTGCATGCATGTGAAATCCTCGAAGATATTTTGTAATGATTATAACCATTTTTTTAATAAACCTATTGGTCATGGTAAAGGTTGTTAGTGAGTTGGCAAGTTGTAACAAACCTGGTATAGGAAGTTCCCAGGATGAAAATCTCCACCTAAAGTGGCGAAGTAGGATTTCCTTACTAGTTTTCTAGAGCAAGGTGAGAACTCTTAAAGGCTGGGTAAGACCTTAGAAAATACTTAGAAGAATTTATTGAATGGCTAAGTCTAGATCCAGACTAATAATATGTATAAAACCCATGTTTTGAGCATGAAGTAATCGTAGTCGTTGGATCGATATAGAAAATAGATTCTATCCATTCATCGCAGGGTATCGTTCGGAGTAAGTTACAATCCCAGAGGAAATTCACTCTGAAGGAGGGACCTATTAGCAACCAAATATTCATATCGCTTCATCGATCTTTCAAACACAAACTTGGAAAAGGAAATTTTTTCAACTCCCTAATTTTGTTTACAAAGAGTTTGATTATGGATTTTGAGTAATTGCTTGATTGATCATTTTGTTTTGAGCTTTATTTTATTGATAAACCACTCGTTTACCCATTTCAATTTCATGAATGTAAAGCATGAAATTGAAATCTTCTTGTAAAACGCATTAAATAAAATCGAAAGGTTTCTCTCCTTGTAAAACCAAACGAGCCTTTGAAACACCTAAAAAAAAAAAACATGTAAGCTTGGTGAGTATATGGTTATGTAAAAAATTTATAGCATAAGAATCGAACCTAATCACAATTGATTTATGTTATGCTTTAATCAATTTTGAAAGTATTGGTTATTACTTTACCCTTTATGATTTTGGTTTTGAGTTTATGACATTACCATATGATCTGAATACTTCTTTAAACTGTTATGTCACAGTCTAATCAATGCATTACCTCTCTAGTGACCATACTATGAAACCATTACCTCTTTGTCTTGTTCACCAGAGATCACATTCATTTCACTGTTTGGATGGTGCTTCGTAACCATGGATTAGGTTCTTAGTAGGCGAGGTGGTTTTTGAGTGTTTCGTCCTTTGGTTCGAGGTGTTTAATCAATGATTAGGGTGGAAGTCATGGTAGCATCCTCCCGAGATATTAGTTTTTGGGTCACCTTTCACCATGCAAACTATATCGTTTGTCTTGGGTTGGATCAAGCGCAGACCCCTTCATTATGCATCTTTTGGTATATCCTGCATAAGCTAATGGCTCCTGTGGTTAGGGTGGAGCCGATTAGATCACAGGATCTGCTCTCTCATGACGATGTTGTATATGACCTCGTCCTTTTCGGTTGGGATAAATTTGTACAGTCATTTGAGGTTTTAATTTGGAAGTTGCACGGGCCTTTGCCAAGACTTTTGATGGTGAAAAAGCCAAATTAGGCGACTTACAGTTTCAAGTAGACAAAGAATCCATAGTAGAGGCCACGGATCTGTCACAGGAAGGGGACCGCTGGTTCAAAAATATGAAGGTAGAGGGCATCCCATGGAATTTCCTATTGGTATCCAGGAAATCGCACTATAACATTAAAGTTACGCCCATCTAGTTGCTCAAAACTCATTGGCATGGCTTGTTGTTGATAATTAAACAATTCATCACCTGTGAAGGCGTTATGGTCTGGTGTTTTTATTTCATGTACGCCTATTGATGGTCTTCCTAGGTTTTAAGTTAAATTTGCTATTTTATTTGCTTAGGAGTCTCCAAAAGATGTCCAGGTTCTACCAAAGACAAAACCCTAACTATGAGTCCAGTCTTTTCCACCATGGTTTAATTCAATTTCTAGTTAATGCTCAGTTGTTAAAGATAGGAGATAGTTGGAAATTTTTTCTTGTTATGAATGGTTTTGTTTCATTTCCATATGAACCTATCAATAGTTTACCTCTGTGTGTTGATGAGCCTACCGGTCCAAGCATATCGTCCCACTTTCTGCAAAGTTTTAGAGTTGAAATACAAGTCTCAAAAGAACCTATATTACCTTCTGATACCCCTATTGAGTCTTGTCCAATAGTCAAGGTCACCTCCAAGAAGCGTGAATTCATTCCAAAGAAATCCTTGGAAGAAATTATGAGTCATTTAAAAGAAAAGATATCGGTCTCCCATGATCCTGTATAGAACATGGTTAGTGAGGATAAAATTAAAATCAAAAGACAGGGTAAGCAAGTGAAATAGAAGGTTAATGATTTAGATTTCAAAAATAAAAGGAGTGGTATACTTCTGTCAAGGATGACCAGGAATCAACATCAGAACTGTGATAAACCCATTCCTACAGTTGTCATCGAAGATATGATCTTTGTTGAGGATGCTAGCTCGGATGCCACTAAAGCGGATTCTCCCCAATATGATTTTTTTTCAAACCTACCTCCAGTTTTAAAGGATCAAGAAGGGTTTTCAGAATCCAACATGATTTAAAAAATGTTATGGCGCAAGACAAACCTTTGAACTCGAAGAATACTCACCCCCTACCGAGATTGGAATAAGTATACTATGAAGAGTGTGTCACTTGGATCCATAGGTGTTACCAAGATATTCCTTATTTACAAGCTCAACTTAATCAGGTTATGGCTCGTAATTTGGTATTGGAAAGAGAAAACTTGGATCTTAGAGCCAATGGTCAACAAACTTCCCCCAGAGCTAGCAAAAGATTCATGAAATCAGGGGATATCGTTATAAAAAATTCATCCAACTTCAATGTTGTTATGAATTAAAAATTATCTGATGCCTCTTTTTCAAATGTTTAATGGGTAAACAAATTTCTTTCAATTAACGTTTTGATTGTTTCATTGTAACATAATTTGTTTTTCTTTTGTTTGATTAGACTAGCTACAGAATCATAGATTGTGTAGCTTGTCTTTAATTAGTTTATTAGATTATTTTTCTAATTTAAATTTCATTTTTCTTCTCAGGATTGAAGAGGATCGAATTGCAAAGGTTGATGGGACAAGAAAATCATTGGAGATGCTTCAAATTTACAAGTTTTTCTTTAAAAATAGTTTCAATAGTATTTTGATTATGTAACTATTTTTGAATGGTTGTTACAACAGTCCTATTTTTTGTTATTATTTTGGAAAAAAATTTATTAAGGATGGATCTGTCTCTATCTTGGAAGATATGAGGAACATATCATGAACTTATTTTAAATACTGGTGCTTGCCTAGAGACAAGGGCATTCTTTTGGGACTTGAACATGGACTTACGTTTTTGAGAAATATATGAAATGCAATTTTCTTTTTGGCTTTAGTCCTTATGTAAACTGTACAATGTGATTATTTTCTTTCATATATTTTTTGGGCATG
This sequence comes from Picea engelmannii, assembly GCA_009831015.1. Classification (NCBI taxonomy): domain Eukaryota; kingdom Viridiplantae; phylum Streptophyta; class Pinopsida; order Pinales; family Pinaceae; genus Picea; species Picea engelmannii. The sequence goes on along the minus strand of ML799969.1, from coordinate 202,439 downwards.
AAAACGTATATGTTATGAATTAGCTTTAGTCTATTCAACACTTATGTGTTCATGTTGTGTTTATCTCTTGCATAGTCTATTATTTATTGGTTATCATAATATCTATGGATAATCAAATGTCTGTACATTTTGAGTTTACATCTAATGTTAAATTTTGATTATATCATTTGCTGGAGATTGGAGTTGATTTCATCTTCATCTTTTTGAATAATATAAAGCCACATGAGAAAAATACATTTTTCTTTCTGTTTCGTATAGATTGCTTTTGGAAATATAAAATTCCTTGAGTTATTTCAGGAAATATCATTCTTTGCTTCTTGCCATAGATTTCTACTTGGCAACAGGTTAAGTGGAGCTTACATTACAAAGAAAGACAAAATAGCATAGTGTTCTTTCTTTGCCGCTGATCAGCATCAAGTTAGTTAGTTTTTCCTTTTAGTTGATTTATTTACTTTAGGAAAGAATAACGATTAAATCATTCAAACTTTAATGATTTGTTCATTACGGTTATATCATTTTGAATCTTATTCGTTCATTTTGTTGTTTTCTACATATAAAAATAGAATAATTGCCTTAGTCTTATATCTTATTCAAATTTTGTTTCAATAGTTAAACTTTCATTTTCACAAGGCTTTATGTAAACCTTGTATCTGTACATACATAATGTGTATATATATATATATATATATATATATATATAATAGGATTATCAGTTAAAGGTGCATAATAAGGTTACATATATAGATAGGTTTTACGTTTCTTAGTCACTTTAGTATTTTCATTGGCCAACGGAGCCACAAAACCTGTCAAAGTAGGTTATTTTAAACGGATTAGGTTAACTAGACAACCCCAAACCGAATCTTCCCTTCTCATTGAAGGTGTGTCATAAACGCCTGTCAACAGGACCCTGACGACAAATATTGACCATTGATCGGAGCCAAGGTAATACTAAATATTAGTTGTCGATCCACTATAAGGGCCTAATAGGTTCCTTGGCGAGTAGGGACAAGGGGATGACATCACCCCAACCAACGTGCTTGGGGCACGTGTCAACACCTGGAAGATCGAAATAGATACCTCGTGATGACGTGTAGACCCACTTCATCCCATGTGGGTGGTGCCATGTGTCAAGTAAATATTATTCCATGTGTCACAAAGTTTTGGCCCTATTAAGGCATAATCCTTTCAGTACGAATGTACCACCTGTTATACTGGGTGACTGATACACATAGCAACAGATGCCTAGGTGGAAGGTACATGATGGCCTTGGATTCTAGGTGGTGGAAATCATCTGAGTGTGATGGTCAGAGTCTCTTTGGAGGCCAAAGTAGAAGCACTCCGACATGAGAGCTCCGAGAGCCAATCTGGATCGTTGAATTGTCCTGAATGGAGGAACTCTGAGAGGAAATCTGGGTCGTTGATATGCCATGATTGGAGGAACTCTAAAAGGGTATCTAAACTTTAGATCTTCTACAAAAGGGATTAAGAGAATGATGTGGATGGTTCCACGTGTCAAAAAAGGGTTGTGCCATGTGTCATGATGACTGGCACCCATAGGTGAGAATCTATGGGAAGACGAATGTCACATGTCAGATGGCAAGGGTGCCACATGTCCAACAAATATTGTACCATGTGTCAAGACAACTTTGGTTTATTGAGATAGAACCCCATGTTGAGATCATGTATGATATGTGTCTCGCTAGGTGGCAAGTAGTGGTAGGGCCATGTGTCAGGATAGTTGGACAACTAATGTGTCCTTAAGGGTGATGCATGTCACTAGTGGAAATGAGTGATGAGACATGAGTGGTTCCTGGATGACCCAAATGTTGGAATACCGAGAGAGGGGGGGGGGGTGAATCAATATGAGCACAATTAATACTTTTAATCACAATATAACACCTCCAATAAATATCATGAGCACTCAATATATAATCAACACCATAATTCAATGCATATACATCACATAAACACAATACACTAGAATTTTACGTGGAAACCTAATGGGGGAGAAAAAATACATAATGCTTTTCTTATTTATCAAAGAGTACATTCATTGGAAGCACCAACTTCCTATTTCTCCAGCTACAACTGGAAGGAGGCTCCAACCCCCTATTTATAGGTTGCAACCTGAAGGAAGATCCAACTCCCTAATTTAACCGGCTCCAACTGGAAGGAGTCTACAACCCCCTTTTCTTGCCCCATCCAACCACCCTGAAATATAAATGTAGACCAATTTGTCACTACCTTTGTAATTGATAACCCCCTATTTACAGGTTCCAAACTTCTTCCCTCACTAGAATTCATTGAATTTGACTCATTGCCTCATATCTCCAACCTGTATTCTCATAAGTGATTTTCCAATTGACTTTTCTCTATCTTTTAATGAGGATCTCATGATGACATGCAACTCATGAGGACAAGAAACTCACATACAACTTGTTAATTTTTTTTTATAGTTACTTTGACATGCAACTTGTTAACTTCTATTTAAAACTACTTTACCTTGACATGCAACATCTTAACTTCTTTTTCAGGGGTTGACATCAATGACAACCAATATTTAAAAAATTCAATGATAATTATTCTTTCAACAATTAATGTTTCAATAATTGATCTTTCAACAATATCTCCCTTTAGAATTGATGGAAACACTTAGACACAACACTTATACATGTCAAACACTCATGCTCATGTTGGCTCCCCATGTCTTCATGTCTATGATTATCTCCCCCCCTTGGACATAAATGCCAAAGGATGACTTATCCTTGGGGATGCTCCCCTTGTCTGTAAGCCTTTCATATCTACTAATGTTTCTCTTCATGATGCTTCCTCGTGTAAATGTCTGATAAAAAACATTAAAAAGGCATTCAAGTATTTTATGATTATTGCTTCTCTCTCCCTATATCACTGTGCCAACTTCCAGGTGGATCAATTTAGGGTTGAAACTACTCCAAGTTTCTGTCGAAGATACTCAAAAGTATCCCTCATAAGAGGTTTGGTGAAGATATCTGCAATCTGTTCTTTTGTCCCAACTTACTCTACCTTGATGTTTTTCTCTATATCATGTTCTTGTAGAAAGTGAAACTTGATCGGAATGTGTTTTTTCTTGGAATGCATCACTGGATTCATAGAGATACTTATAGCATTGGTGTTATCACAAAATATCAAAATAGGCTCTTCGTATTTGACCTGTATTTCCTGCAAAGTCTACTTCATCTAGAGAACCTTTGTACAACATGTTGTTGTTGCAATATAATGTGCTTCTTCTATGGACAACTATATTGAAGACTATTTCTTGCTCAACTAGGATACCAGACAATCACCCAAGTAGAAGGATGCTCCACTTGTACTTCTTCTATCATCGACACTTCCTACCTAATTTTCATCTATGTATGCAATTGGAGATAGATCATTCCCTTTTGGATACCATAATCCATAGTATTATGTGGCTTTGAGATATATGAATATTATCTTTACTTCCATAACATGTTTTTCCTTCGGTGTTGCTTGAAATCTTGCAACCTTTCCAACTAATTGCATCACATCCAATCTCGATGTTTTCACATAGAGTAAACTTCTAATCATCGATCTGTAGAGTCTATGATCTGCCTCCTTAGGTTTATCGTCTTTGCTTAATTTAAAACTAGTCAGCATAGGAGTACTTATGGGCTTGCAATCTACCATTCCAAAATTATTTAGCATTTGTTTTATATACTTGGTCTGGGAGATGAAAATACATGTATCTTGTTGACATATGAAGAGTTCCAAAAATAAAGACAACTCACCAAGTAATGACATTTCAAATTCATTCTGCATGTCTTTAGCAAATTTATGACTCATCCTGTCATCATCACTACCAAAAATAATATCATCAACATAAACTTCAATTATCAATATGCTACCTTGATTTACCTTTATGTAGATATTGTTGTCTGCATTTCCTTTCCCGGACCCTTGCTGTTGTAGATACCCATCCAATATTGAATACCATGCTCTGTCCATATGTCATAAAATTGTCAATGATTCCACTAATCAAATGCATACAATACAAACACATTCTGGAGACTTCTTTGACTTTGCTGTAACTAATCATTGCATATTCCTACTTCTCAAACTGTCTTCTCAATTTATAAACCAAAATTTTCATTTCTGGAACAATTTGTACCAAATTTATCCCTATATGAATACATACATGGAATCTTATATAGAATCATGAATATCTTCCTAAAAAGTGTGATAATGATATTCTATGTAACTATTCGTTGATACCTGAAAGTTGATCCTCAAATGATCAAACTGTCATAATACATTCTATGGTTATGTCATCAAACCACTTTGAAATTGCAAACACTTCAGACTTCTCAAAGGATATTTCTATGATATGTAGAGTTGTTTCTTAGACTCCCCCTCTTTAATATTCATATGTAGAGTTGTTTCTTAGTCTTCGAGCCGGATGGCTCAAAAAAACATCTACTCTGATGCAGAGTAAGCTTCCTCTTCATCATTTTCCTTTTCATCCTCTTCCCGATATTTGATATCTTTCTCTTTTCTCATCGATTCATCGTGATTTTGTGTTGCTAGAAATATTGTGAGTACAATATATGGGACCTGGTTTTCATTCACATATTCTTCTCGTTTTTCATTTCTTCTCCAAAGCTTCATGTATTTGACATCTTACTTTTTACTTGTATATTTATCCTAATATTATAATGTTGCAAATACTCAGAGTATGATTTCTGGGTGTCCTTCATTCATTTGTTCTTCTTTTCCTTGTTTTTGTTTTCTTTTCCAAATATTCTTATATATGATATCAATGTTCTCTTTCATAGAGGTATCCATCATGATTCTACAATCATGAGTTCTATGTCCATAGTTGTGGCATTTGTATCATTCTACTTCACTTCTCAATGAACCAAAACTGTTTTGGTTTATGTTGTATGCTTCATAATATTTTCTAGGACAACTATTATTTAAGTACCTTGCATAGTTGCTTCAGTTCTTGGCATATGATCTGCATTTTACAACTTTATGTCCAAAATTAGCACAATTAAAACAATGACCATAAAAGAACCTTTGATACTTGGGAATATATGATCTTTCTTGTGATGCACTCCTTCTGAATTCATCTTCTTGAGTCTTCTTTATTTATGCAATGTTCTTCTTTGGGGGCTTGCATTCTTCCTTCTTGACAGAATCTATGACAATATCTGCATAGCTTCTTTGTTCTACTTCATGTTCTTTTGTCTTGGAGCTCGATCCTTTCTCATTATGTACTTGATTGTATCACAGTCTAGATATGTCATTTGATGGTCTTTTATTGTTGATGATTTGATCTAATATTCTAGTTCTCTTTTGTTGCATATCTTTCTTCTGAAGATATTTTCTTAAAAAGACTATTTCTGCTTCCAAGCTTCGAATCATTTTCTTTGTTTCTTCTAATCGACTTCTAATTACTTCCTCAATTATTCTATCTTCTTATATTTGAATTTTTAGACTTGTGATCATCTGCTCAATTTCTTCAGAGTTGGAGTTCTGAGACCCCTCTTTCATTTTTAACTCTGCCTTGAGTGACCTGTTTTCCTTTCTTTCRTTCTTAAGTTCTTCTAATGCACTGATCATCTCTTTTCTGAGATTGAATTTTCCTTATTCTTCATAATCATCTTCTACTTCCATTAAGAGTACTCTTTATGAATCATTGTCACTTTCATTATCCTCCTCGCTTGATGAGGAATTGTCCTCCTTTGAGTAGAAAATTTTCTTGAAGAATTTCCTTTTGTTTATTTTCTTGTTCCCCTTTTGATATTTCTTTTCCCTCTTAGAAGCTTATTCTTCATCACTATATTTATTCTTATGAGCACATTTAAAAGCAAACTAACAAATACCACCACAATTAACATTTTTTAATGGAATCATACCTTTATGCTTGCCGGTTCCTTTCTTTAATTTCTTTAGGAAGTTAGCCATCTCTTCATCTTCATCTGAATCATCACTACAATTGCAACCTAGTTTTTACTTTTTCTTGTTCTTTTTCTTCATCTTCTCGGATGAATTTAAAGTTGTTTCCTTCTTAAATGGGTTCTCCTATTCTGTTCTCATTTCATAGGATGTAAATATTCCATGTAGCTCGTCGGTGCTCAATGTACCGAAATCTTCTCTTTCTTCTAGGGATGATATTTTAGGATCAAATCTCATAGGAAGAGACCTCATACCTTTTGAACAACCACCGATTCATCAAATTCTACTCCCAATCCCTTAATAATGTTAACTATTTATTCAACCCACGGAAGGTAGGTTGCAATGTATTCATCTTCCTTCATCTTCAATTGTTCAAGCTTAGCTTTGAAGATTTGAAGATTAGATCCCTTAACTTTGGCATCTCCTTCATAAATATTTTGGATTTTATCCCAAATATCCTTTGCACTATCACAATACATAACCTTGACAAATACTAAATCAACTAGACTGCTCATAATGGTACCTTTATCCTTTGATTTGTTTTCACTGAGTTTCTTTCCATATCTATCGATTGGGGGAGTGGTTGGTGCTTTATACCCATCTACTATTGATTTCCAAACATCAAATCCATATGCATGTAAAAGGGTTTTCATCCTTTTATTCCAGGAGGTATAGTTCTTACTATCAAACTGTGGTGCTCCAATCTTAG
>ML799969.1:154655-167666 GCA_009831015.1 Picea engelmannii | reverse complement strand
GGGGATAGAGAGAGGGAGAGAAAGAGGGGGAGATAGTGTGTGTGAGAAAGGGAGAGAGCAGTCAGAGAGAGAGAGAGAGAGAGATTTGTCTTAGTAAGAATGTGCACATGTTTATGGTCCTAATAAATCACACACTTTATAACGTGCATGCATTCTTTTCTTTTGAATTTTTTTCAGGAACATGCACACATTCCTGAACACATGTTTCTCAGGAATGCACACATGTTCATAAATTATCCGAGTAGGCAAGTGTGTGCAGAATTTTGGTGAGTGTCGAGGTTGTAGGATTAAGAACATGTGCAAATTTCTAAGAACACACACACATTCCTTCGCATCCCATTGCCACTTTTGTGTTCATCAACTTCGTGTGAGTGCCCAAACGTAGTTCATAAGGTAGACCAATAGTATGGTTTTCTATGTTTAGTGATAAATGTTAGTCTTGTGTTAGTAATTTCATGTAATATTATTTAGTGTACTAAAGACCCAACATAGAAAGGGCTTATAAATGGTTTATCAATTTGAAAATTTTGGATTAGGGTTAAATCTAAGTTAGTTTTCAATCCTAATGGGTTAAGAGTTAAGATATATATGATTCTTATGATCGATTTTTGAAATAAAGTTCATATTAATTTATATGGAAAATATTTCTTTTACATTTATTTTTTCATGGTCCAAGCCCCATGTATGGCCTATAAGCCCGAAAATTATGAATTAGGGGCTAGAAATCTCTATTTTATGTCTCCTAACCGTAGCTTTGGCTAGGAATCCCATCCCTACTATTATTGATCCTTGAAATCATGACCATATTCATATTGTGGGGTAATTTTCCTTCCAAAGGATTAGTATCATGGTCTACAAACCCATCCCTAGTATATGACCTAACAAACATTTCTTTGGAGCTAATTCTTCATTTTTTCCCCAAACTATGGCTCACACTAGGAGGCCCATCCTAGTTGTGCTTAATCCTTTGAAATTGGACCATATTCCTCTCATATGGAAAACAATCCTTCTAAAGGGTCAATATCATGAACTAAGGTCTGGAGCATGGCCTATGAACTCAAAACACATTGCTTAAGGGTTAAATCCCTAATTTTCATCCCCAAACCATGGTTTGGTCTAGAAACCCATCCTTTTTGTGTTTGTCCTTTATATAGAGAGAGAAAGAGAGAGAAATATGTGCATGTTTTGTAAAGAGCACACATGCATTTTATAATTATGTAACATATGGTTGTGATGTCGTAAAGAGCACACCTGCATTTTATAATTATGTAGCACATGGTTGTGCTATTGTAAAGAGCACACATGCATTTTATAATTGTGTAGCATATGGTTGTGTTGTAGAAAAGTTGGCTTCCCCTTTTGAGGCCACCAACTTTGTGCCCTAAGCTTTATATACAGGGCCATAATTAACCATTTTGATCCATAAGAACATAATGATGTCCAAGTTCATATTTAAATTCTGCTTAAATTCTTAAATATAATTTAGACTTTGATTAATTATTTTTTATTCAAAAGTCACAAATGTAATTCAATGGTGATTCAATTGAGCAAACCAACACCATTAATAAGATGATTTATTTTTATGTAGTTTTAAAACATGATTAACACAACTTCCTCTTATTATATTTTCAAATTTCAAATATTTCATGAATGTGTTATTATCATTATTTTTTTTCTTAATCATTATGTTTTATTTTCAAATTTCAAATATTTCATAAATATCTTATTATCAATTTATTTTTTTTATTCATTATATTTTATTTTCAAATTTCAAATATTTCATGAATATGTTATTATCACTTTTTTTTTCTTACTTATTTTAACATAATGATTAACATATTTTCAAATATTTCATGAATGTGTTATTATCAACTTTTTTGTTTTTTCTTACTCATTTTAACATAATGATTAACACACCCTTTAGGTATTATATATCATCATTTTTTATTTTCAAATTTCAAATATTTTATGGATATGCTATTATCATTATTTTTTTCTTACTCATTTTAACATAATAATTATATGTCATTGTGTGAAAATACATTATGATTGCAATTCAATAAATAGTTTGATTTACAGTTCAGATTTAATGAGATATCTCACTCATAATCAAAATTTTAAGTTAATTATACATCACACATCACAGATCTATTAGTAAATATGTGAGAAGTGTAGCCTAACAAAGTGTAATATTAGAGAAATTCACAGAGATATCCCAATCATAATCAAAATTTTAAGTTAATTATACATCAGTGATCTATTAGTAAATATGTGAGAAGTGTAACCTAACAAATTTATTATTAGGGAAATTAGAGATAGACCTTTAACTTAATGATTTTTTATTTACAGATAGACATTAAATTTAATGATTTTTCATTTAAACTGCTTATCAAATAAAATAGTATCATCGGTAAGAATGATTTTATATATATATATATATATATATATATATATATATATATATATATATATATATATATATATATATATATATATAANNNTATATATATATATATATATATATATATATATATATATATATATATATATATATATATATATATATATATATATATATATAACAATTTGTTATTATGATATATTATATTTAAAGCATAGAGAAGAATTATATATTCTTGTTTATTTTAAAAAATCTTTAAGAAATTTATAATTATATTAGTTATTTTGTTGAAATTTATTTTTATAATTATCTTTTCTCCTAAATACAATTATTATTATTAATTAAAATATATTACAAATTCTAATTAAATAAATAATTTGATTTAGTAAATAATATACAAAATATAAATATATATTTATTATATTAAATTAATTAATTAGATATCTCAATTATAATTATAATTTAAAATTAATTATGCATTCAAATAATCAAACTTGAAGATGGATGGTACATTATATTTAAAACAAAAATAATTATATATTTTTAGTAATTTAAAAAAAAAATTATAATAGGTTAAATCACATTAATTTTTTTTAAGAACAAAAAGTACTAAGGATTTATATTATATACAATCGCAAAAATACAAGCTTTTCATAGGGGGTTTTCCATATCGAAAACCAAATCCATGATCCAATTTTCAGATTATCAATATCTATCCTTAACGACATAGCTATTTTACTCCTATAACCATAAACATGATTGTTTGGACTTTCTTTAGATTAAATAGACATTACAAAATTCAAATTTGGGATTGGATTACATGTTTCCCTATGACTATTTGAATATCAAAATCAAAACTTTTCAAAAAATAGAAACTAGAGCTCGAACATGTAATCATGTTGCATGGTTGTGAAGCTCCTTCTCCTTAGCTTCCTTCTTCATCATTCCTAGAACCGACCGGTCATCCTACAAAATAATTGGATTATCTTTAGATCCCTCTAGGCTAGTGGTTCCTTCTAGTTGTTGCTCCAACCCTCCCTACTCTTCATATTGATGCACTCTGAATTGAACCCCAAATTGATCTTTGTAGAGGAAATCAAATTTTGCTTCAAAGAAACTAATATCTTGCAGGGTAGCTCTATTCTCTTCATGTTATTGTGCCACCACCTAAGCCACCATCACTTTCATTAACCAGTAAGTTTCAGCCAGTCTGAAGTACTTGGTGTCTCAAGTACATGATTGGCCTGGGTCCAAAACCCAATTCTTAACTTCTACCAGGATTTCTTCCTCTGAGGTGGCCCTACGCTTCATGTGCACCACCTCTTCCACAGTAGTCGTTTCCCACTTCTCCGACTCCAAGTAGAGACTATGAAATCGAATTCTTACCACCCCAGTAGCTCGTGTTTCTTCGGTTCGATCCATAGGGCCTGTCGTCATGGGTGGCTCCACCTACCCTCTTATCCTCTTGACTCTCCCTGATCACCCAAAGTCTTGTCTCCTCATCTTGTTTCCGCTCCAAATAAAACCCGCCTCCCAAGGCGACAACCTAGTCTCGGTCTCATACTTCCACAAAAACTAAGACTGACTATGACTGCTAGCACCTAGGAAGAATACCATTCAACCACCTATCGATTCCCACTGCGAAATCCAAACCTAAATGGAAATGTTGGAGAGATCCAAGGTGGTGGAGCCCCCCTAAACCAAACTCCGTCGTAATCCACCCAGTTTCTACAACACATAGTTTTTGTTACCTTCTTCAACTCAAAGATGCAACATTGATTCTTGGTCTTCCCTTTTTTTTATTCTTGGCCTCTTTAATTTAACCCGAGGCTTCGGCATCACCCCCAACTCCTGACCTCCCCACTTCATTTTTCCATGAGTAACTAACTTTATCCTTCGTCCTCGAGACTGTACCATTCCATGTCTTCTCATCACCAAGTTTGTATTGTCATGGTACTCCTTTGGTGTCCTTGTTCCTGACCACTTCATCATTTCCATTCCACACTTGCTCAATCTTAACTCCATTAACCATTTTTGCATCCAACTATTATGATTGTTTTCCTTTCCCACGTGTGCATTGGTCATTGTCCAAGTATGCACTAGTTGTTAACCTTGTGACTACGTGTTGGTGGTTGGAGGCTCCACGTGGGTGTCTCTGGCCCCAACGGTTGTCACCCCATCTGGGTGGTAGCTGTCCTCATTACTAAGACGTGTTATGTTTTCTTGTGGCTCCCCTGGGATCGACTCTATCCAACACCAACAATTCTCTCTACTCTCTTGATCCACGCTTGCATTGGCTAGGAAATCTTCCACGACATTTGCTTTCCTCCTGACATGGACTGGAATGATTGTTGAAATTCCATGAATTAGTTGGGCCACCTCCATTAGGACATAGGAAAGGCGCCATTTTGTTGATATTTTCTTAGGACAAGTTCCATTGATTATTTTTTTCAAGGTTGTGATGAGGATTTGAGAATCGCCTTCCACTACTATTGATATGTAACCTAAGTTTGTCGTTATCCTTAAACCTTTGAAAATTCTAGCTAACTTCATTCCATTGTTGGATTTATGACCTACTCTAGAGGCAAAGATACATTGGATCTCCCCTGTTGCATTTTAGAATATCCCCCTACACCCGTTGAGCATGGGTTTCCTTTCAAAGCTCCATCGAAATTCAACTTCATAAAGTCGACTGGAGGAGGTTCCCATCTCTCTCTCACTCAAGCCATTAAGGTTTTTTAAAAGTGGTGTTTTGCTTCTAACACTGCTCCAATTTCCAATTCTTAAATATTTCCCCTTTTGATCTCGTTGTGACCCATTCCTCTTTTGTCCATGTGGTTGTTGATATTGTCTCCTATATATTGGAGTGGATCACTTGCCACACCTGATCTCCAGTCAAACATTTTTTCTTAAACACCCTTCTATTCCTTTCCTTCCAAATATTCCATAAGAGAAATCATGGGAAGGAGTTCTAGATCTTGTTGAGAATAAGGTTTCTATAAGGTGTTGTTCTCCTGTAATCGATTATTTTTTTGATGTCATGTCTAGTCCTATCTGATATTTGAAAAATGGTTTCTCCCTTGTCCTAGAGGGTTGAGGCTTCCCCATATGAGATGAACAAATAATCCAATGTTTCTCCTTATTTAAAGCACATCATACATATTGAGGGTCCTTCAAAACCCCTCTTGACAATACAATAACAGGTTAAGGATTTATGGTTTATTACCAAACAGAGGAAGGTCAATATCTTTACCCATTTTTCTAGACACCACACCTTACCCCATATTTCTTTTGTGGAAATATCAAAAGTCCAGTTGCCAGAGTGCAAGCCTCTCTCACTTTAAAGATACCATATCCTTTCTTCTCCCACCTTAATATTCCTTTTCCTTTTCTAATCTGAAGTGGTCTATTCCTCAGGGTGACCTCTATATCTTGTCGCATTTCCTCTTCCTAGGTTGTGGTCCAGTCTCCCTCTATTTCTCTAGTGTCTTTCAAAACTTTGCTCAGAGTGGGAGTTCTCTTCCCAGTGTTGGTGAACCATCTTTCACCTAGCCTCGGTCATGCTCACCTTTACTTGCTAGAAATTTTCCTTCTCACTCAAAGATAGCATTCATTCCCACGCATCATCCCAAATATAGGTGACATGCCATCATGGATCTCCCGAAAATTTTTGTTACTGAACCAAAACTTGATTGGTCTAGGCATAATTCCAAATTAAAGAACCTAGGAAATTCCCTTCTATTCTAATCAATTATTCTTGAGGGAAGTACCTAGCATATTTATCCTTCCAAATCTTATCCCATAGTGCCTTTAGAATTTTGATCCATCTCTAAAAGATCTTGGATTTTAGGGCCCTACCCATCCCTTATGGGCCTTTGTTGCCCATATCACCTTGACTCTTTGGTGCACAGATCTTGTCCCAGACCACTAGATCCTAGTAACTTCTTTATCTCTATGCTCCGCCCCAAAGAAAGGCTCGTTGAAGCCCACAAATTTTATTCATAATATTAATGGGCATTGATACGACAAAAAACTATATAGAGGCATTGCCATTAGAACTGATTTAATCAGAAGGATTCTCATGGGTATGGTTAGAAATCTATGGGTCCAACAGTTTATTTTTTCATCTAACTTAGCAACACGCTCCTTCCAGGAAGTATTTTGAATGGATTTATCTAGAAGGGGGGCCCTTAAGTACTTCAAGGCAAGGGAGGCACATTGGAATCCCAAAATATGTGCAATGTTATGTTGTATTATTGGGGGGGGGGGTGTTGAAGAAAAAGACTTGAGATTTATTCAGATTGATAAATGTGCACGGAATTTTCATGAATACTTACAATATTCTTTTGATAGCTATGGCTTCCCTTACCATGGGTTTTCCCATAAGCAGGGTATCATCCATGAATTGGAGATGGGAAAGGGGGTCGTCTTGGGGGTGAATAGATAGGCCCTTGAGTAACCCTTCAGTCAGAGATTTTTTCATGAAAATTCCGAGTTCTTCCACAAGAATAATAAATAGGTAAGGAGAAAGAGGGTCCCCATGTATGATCCCTCTAGAGGATTTGAATACTTAGAAAGGAGATCCATTGATAAACACACAAAAGATGCCAAGGAAACTAGGATTTTAACCCAAGAGATCCAAACCAGATCAAAACCAAAGGCCCTCATCATTTCCCCCAAGAAATCCTAGTTAATTCTATCATAGGCTTTAGACATATCTAGCTTGATAAACATTCATGATCTACCACTAAATTTGAGAGAATATATGGCCTCATGGGCCACTATAATCCCATCCAGGATTTGACACCCTTCAACAAATCCTCCTTGTTTAGACAAAATGATATCATGCAAAAGAGGCTTAGGTCTATTATCTATAACCTTCATTATGCTTTTATAAATGACACTACATAAGGAAATGGGACGAAACTTATCTGTAGTGATAACTTCTTGTTCTTTATGGATTAGAGTCAAGAAGGTGGCATTGAAGGCCTCCAAAATGGATCTGGACGAATGATATTCTTCCACAACTTCCCAAATGTCTCGGCCAATGAGGTCCCAACATGCTTGGAAGAAATATGTGGTGAATTCGTCTAGCCTAGGGGATTTTCCCTTCGACATTTCTTTCGCCGCTACATTCGAGGGACAATCTTGGAATAGGTGCCCATGTTCACGACATTTTCTACACCTAAATGGATTACGCTCATAGTCTACCATTTGAATCTAGTATGTGTCGTGGTAGGAGATAATGATTGATTCCGGTAATGCTCCTGCACATTCATATAAACATAAATCTGTGCATAGGACTTGTACTTGACTTCCTTGGTGATCTTTGAGATTTTGATGAAGGAGCCAAGCGTATGTGTGATTCCTTCCGGGATTTCCAAATGCCAAAATTCTTGAGGTAGTGAATATCTAGATCATGTAATCCTCTTTCTTGGGTGAGAAATGCTCCATCCAGTATCTTAGGTGGAGGCTTGCTTAGTTGAATAAATACGGTCCTTCATCAAATATTTTGTCTGAATCTTTCATGCATGAGAAAATTATTATGAAGAAACCCTTTAATCCTAGTTTTAGATCTATGTTAAATTACATTATCAATATTTATTTTTCTCAATAATAAATAATTATTATTAACAAAAATATATTATAAATTTCAATTAAATAAATAACTTGATTCAATAAATAATATGCAAAAGATAAACATAAATTTATTGAATTAAATCAATTAATCAACTATCAAATTTAATTACATATCCAAATTATAATCAACATTTAAAATTAATTTCACATCCAAATCATAGTCAAACTTGGAAATTAATTCCCAACACAACAAAATGTAATATAAATTCTGAAATATAGTACAACAATGTGTAATACTAAAGAAATTCTTATTCTAAACTTGCTAAGTTTTTGTATTTTTCTGGGTATATTTTTAAGAGATATTTACTTTAAATCTGGTTAAATATTGTTGGATCTGTAGATTTGAATGGTTAAATCTGTATAATTTTCAGTAAGCTGAATCCATTTTTACATTCAAAAATAAAATTTAAACAAAAAAAAAATTGTAATTTAATACTTAAAACCTTAAAAAATAAACTTCAAAGTAATGCAAATTATCTGACATTATCACAATTTGTTTTATATATTTGTCTCCAACCTCCTCTGTAAAAAAAATATTATATAAAGAGTTTATTGTCTCGCCAAATAAAACTGTATATAAAGTCTATTGTCTAGCTTAATGTGCTTTCCGTTCTGGTCGAGCTGATTATACATCAAGACAAAACAAAAAAGGAAAACCAACAAAAGTCCAAACTAAATCAGACGAGACAATAAATGTCAGCAAAAGACTGCGTTACTGACAGAGTTCATCACAGTTTTTCTCAGGCGAAACAATGAACTGCGATGAACACTATGTCAGTGAGGCAAAAGGCTGCCTTACTGATGGTGTTTATCACAGTATATTGTTTTAGGCCAGACAATTAACTTTGATGAACAACATGTCAGTGAGGCAGTCTTATATAAATACTATGTCGGTGAAGTTTAGTTGAAAATTCATTGAATACTTTTTATGATTCATAGATGGTAAGTAAGGTATACTGTAGTTCCAAGGATTATGAGAGTCGAATTTCTGACTTTTTTTTCAGAGTTGAGAGAGTAGGTATAGTTTTATATAAGTATTATGTCAGTGAAGTTTAACGAATTCATTGAATATTTTTAATGATCCATCTTTTCATGATCCATTTAAGTAAAATTAACAGTAGTTTCAAAAATCATGAGAGTTGAATCTATGACTTCTTCCAAAGTTGAGAAAGTAGGTACAGTCTTATATAAGTACTATGTCAGTAAAGTTCAGCATACTTTTTCATGATCAGTCTATGATAATTAAAATAAACAGTAGTTCTAAAAATCATGAGAGTTGAATCCATGACCTCTCCAATAAGTACTTCTAACATCAACATTAATTAAGCTAATCCTTGAAATTAAAACTATAACTGTGATGAACACCATGTCAGTGAGGCAGTATTGAAGACTGCGATCCTCACTGTAGAAGGAGAAATTGAAATATTATATGTACTTCCATCTGATCATAATCTGGATGAATTATCGATCTAACAAAAGTCTTAACCATATCAGGCGAGACAGTAAACTGTGATAAATACTAGGTTAAACAATCGGCTTTGATGAATCCTTACATGCATATTCACTGTAAAAGAACGCTGCAAGTTCATGCTTGAAACTGAAAATAAGGGCGCTACAAGAGAAGACCGCCGACTCACAAGAACATATTTTCGCCTGGAAGAAAATAGCTCGACTGTAAATATAAACCGTCAACATGGTCGTACAATTTCTATGCTCCCGTTCTTCAAACATATTAACGTTGGAGTAAACAGCCGTTGTAGGTTAATGGAAATCGAGAATTCAAAACACTTCCCATCTTAAAGAACGCAGGATAAAAGAGGCGGGTAAAACGCATCAGTACTTGGTTTGCTGCAGAGGAATCTTCTTCTGCCCTTTATCTTTATCAAACCTGCACATTATAATTAAGTCAAAAAATCATACTTGTAAAAATAATTTCATTCTAGTATGTTAAAAGGAAGAACCAATTTACCACTCAGTTTAACCTACAGCGTCTTAGCCTAATTGAGATCCCGGGCCAGAGCCATAAGAGAAAGCATAAGGGGTAAAGACAGTAAGCCTGTTAGAGATTGAGTTGGAGATCCATCAGAACCTACAAGGGCATATCCAATTCCATAGCCACAGCCTGCTGTTCCGGTTGTTGACCCAGTTGATCTTGCTGATCCACCAGCTAAGGCAGAGGTAGTATGTTAAAAGGAATGGTCTAATAAATTTAACATATTGTTATTTGTTGTGTAATGAAATTTTTATAAATATAATAATAATAATAATAAGGAATGGTCTAATGAATTTAACATATTGTTATTTGTTGTGTAATGAAATTTTTATAAATATAATAATAATAATAATAATCTATTTTTTAAGATTAAGTTATATATTAAATTGGTGTTTTTTTATTTGTGAGATTGAAAATTTATTTTTTTTAATAATCTAACTACTAAAATTTATAAAGATATACATAACCATACCACTTTAAATATAAAATATATAAAAATAAAAATAAAGCTTCAAGAATCTATCTCAAATTAAGAGTCTCAAGCTCTCACCTAGAGTGACATGTGTCATGCACATCATAATATATATGGATGAGAAACTTAAGTGGAAAAAAATTTAGTGCAAGTCTTGATATGTGTTATATACTTAACCATCTATTTTAGAAAACTTAAAATATTAACCATATGACATATGATAGGGTGGCGTATTATTATTATATTATTATTATTATATAAAGGGTGGCATATTATCATTATTATTTTGAAATTTTGTTTGTCTTGTTTTTTATTTAAAAATGTTAATTAAAGTAGATTAGATTTTATAAAAGTTATAAAAATTTTAAGTTTTATTAAATTATTTATAAAAAAAAAATTTAAGTAATAATAATAATCTATTTTTTAAGGTCACGGTCAAGCTAGCATATTAAATTGGTGTATGAGATCCTCTTGTTTGTGGGACAAGGGATCCCCTCCGCCCAGGGATTTATTTGAACCTATGACCTCTTAGGAGGAAACACATGTTCTTAACCATTAGGCCCACTCAATACAATGGTAGTGCAACATATTAGATATCGTTTTTGGAATTAATTGTATAGAGTAAGTTATTAATCTATGATTCATATCTATGAGTGAGTATTAATTACAACTAACCAATAATTCACATAGCTTCCAAGAAAAAAACACATATTCTTAACCATTAAACCCCTCAAATTATATATATATATATATATATTACATGTGATCAGTGATAAGCATTTATCAAAATATGAATGAGTTTTATGTTACATATATTTATAAATTAAATTAAATAATTTAAAATTTAAATAAATAAATAAAATAACTATTATTATATTTTTTAAAAAATATGACCCGTATGGGGTGACAAGTGGCGCATGAATGCCATCTGGCTCCGCACTCAGCCAAGGTTTAAATGCTGGATATTGTCACCATAACATCCGCATTACGGATGCAGGACCGCAATAACACCAGCTCTGCAATGGGAGGACTCCTCCCTCGAGCGAGCATTTACAAGCTAGGCAAACGCGATGTTAAAGGTGGTCATGGGTATTTGCAGTTGGATTATCCGTTTTCTCTTGCTTCGGTCTCGGCTCTGCTCTGCGTTTGGAGGTTTTGGTGTAACTTTGCGCTCCTTGCACCCTGGTTCACCATCCATTTGTGGAGCACTGATGCGAGTCCTTCTGTCTGCGCTTTCAATTGGCTTCCGCCCTCGTCCCAGTCTGTGTGTACTTCCTGGAGAGCGCTCTGCAACATGACGAGGAAACGAGGAACGCCTCGACGGGGCTCTGCTTGGTACACCCGTAAGGAGCAGCGACAGCGCAGAGAGCAACTCGAACGTGCTCTGGTCATGGCTACCTCTCTGTTGAGAAAGAAGGCTCGCGTCGAGGAGCAGGCTCTGCTCTCCACCATAGCCGAGAAGGAAATTGGCCGCAGCAGTATGGATACCGTCACGTTGGAGGGTGGCACTGAGCAATTGTACCCGGCTTGCATTGTAGAGGAGGACCTGACTCTGGAGGACCTGTCGACAATGGAGGCGTCGGGCGATATAGGGAGGTCTAGCAGTGGGGACTGCAAACAAAATCTGGGGATGGAAGCAGTTCTTCCTGGTTGTATTGTGGAAGAGGTTCCTTGGGAGGATGCATTTGATGCTGGAGGTGCGCCTAGAAAGGAAGTTCGGAGCGGTGGGCAGGATGATGCGAAGCGAAGAACGCCCGTCGACGAAGGTGGCAACCTGCATGGCTTTCTCCTCCGCGAGGAGCACCTGTCCTTGGTCTTTGAGCTCCGAGGCCACATGGCTGACCTGGAGCATCGGGCACTCATCATGGGCCAACGCCTGGACGTGCTTCTCGATGCCTACTCTGGCGCTCCAGCTCGGCGAAAATGTCCCCTTTGTGCGCAATCTTTCGCCATCCCGGTCGGCTCCACGTGGAAGACAAATGAAGATGACAGGTCACCAATTACCTAGGTTTTTCATGTCCTATAGCTTTTTAGCTTTATGCCACTGTTTTATGTTCTCTTAGACTTTGGGTACCTGTCCTGGTTTCCTCCGGGCAGGACAGGTGCCAATAGTTTATAGCCGTTTTTGCTTTGTATCTATGCTGGTTTCCGGTTTCCGGAAGCATTTTGGATGACTCAGACTCTTGACTATGTACATTCTAATACAGTTTTTTGATAATATAATATAGCAGGCTCCCCCTTTTTTATTTAAAAAATATATATATATTTTAAAAAAATATATTAATTTTAAAAATGAAGTACTATAAAATATATTTATCAAAATATGAATGAATTTTATGTTATATATATTTATAAATAAATAAAATAATTTAAAGTTTAAATAAATAAAAAATTATTATTATATTTAATTTTTTTATTATTATTATTATTATTATTATTATTATTATTATTTATATATATATATATATATATATATATATATATATATATATATATATAACAAAA
>ML799969.1:139646-152703 GCA_009831015.1 Picea engelmannii | reverse complement strand
CATAAAGACGCCCAATCTTGGCTAAACTATTGGGGAATAATGGAAGAAACCATTTTGCAGAATAAAGATACTATTAAAAAAAACGTCAAATCAAAATTTAAGGAAAAAATGTGGTGTGATAAAGAGTTAGAGGAAAAAAAAAAATTAAGGTATTATAAAGATGTAATCAACCATAATCTAGAAGATCAAAATTATCTATCTATTTTGCCAAGTGTAAATAAAAAAATAAGCATTGCTAAGATAAGAACAAATTCTCACGGGCTCCATAGTGAAACTGGGCATTGGTCAATTCCTAAAACGCCATGGGATGAAAGAGTGTGTCACCTTTGTGAGACTAAGAAGGTTGAAGATAAAAAGCACTTTCTCTTAGATTTTCCAGCCTATACCTATATTAGATCTCATTTTCAAAATATTGATCACACTACCAACCTTCCTAACCTCTTAACTCGACAAAAGTATGGTGATCTTGGAAAGCTTATCTTAATGCTTTTCGAGCACAGAAACAAAATTCTAAAGAATCACAAGTAATCACTTACCCTCTTAAGGTCCGATAGACCAATTAGGTCTTAGTGGACGTTAATCATCATCATCATCATCATCAATAACATTAATAAATCAAATAAGAAAATAACCTTAATAAAAATGAAAAATGAAAAAATAGTTTACTATAATAATAATAAAATAAGATAAAGAATCATTAATAGTAAAATAAATTAACATAAATTTATTTTAATTTTGATTTTATCAATTTTCAAGAGATATAAAATATAAAATTTGAAAAAAAAATTACACTTTAAAATATTTAATTTATCTTTAAACATTTGATAAATTCAAAATCAAAATACATCTTTTATATACATATATCTCTAGTTATGAGAATTAAATCAATAAATTAAACATGACACATTATTAATAATAATTGGTATTTGTTAAGTTACAATATTAAATAATCAAAATGAATAATTATTTTTTCTAATTATAATTGACTTTCTTAATTAAAATATTTATAATATGAGAGTGAGGGTATAGAGAACTTGTGTGATGGTCTAGGTGGAAGGAGATATAAGAAAAAACTTATGGGAGTGGGGAGATATTAAAGAAAACTTAATAAGTTTTGGACTCTAATATCTCCTCCATTATGGATGGGGTGGAGGAAGATATTGAGGAAAACTTATTATGAGGATGAGGATCCTAGGGAGAGATATTATGACAAACTTAACACCCATTATGAGGGTGTAGGTGGGTAAAGATAATAGGAAAAAAATATTATGAGGGTGAGGGTGAAGGTGGGGGTGGGGTGAGATATTCTAGTGAAAATTAATTATGAGAGTTAGAGTGGGGGTGAGATATTAGTGAAAACTTAATAAGTTCTCCCTAAAAACTGCCCCCACCTTCATAAACTCAATATGAGGGTGGGGGTCAAATGAGATATTAGAGGAAACTTGGTATGAGGATGGAGGTGGGGAGAGATATTAGGGAAAAAATAATGAGTTTTCTCCAATATATCCCCCCTCCCCAATCCCAATGAATTTTTCCATAATACTTACCCCCACCCTTGTCCTAATAAGTTTTCCCTAATATCTACCCCCACTCTCACCCCACCCCTACCCTCACCCTATTAGGTTTTCCCTAATACATGGGAAAGCTTAATAAGGTGGGGGTGGGAAGAGATAATTGCACGGAGAGTAGGGAGGTGCTATACAACCCAATATGGGGGAGATGTTGTCACATTAGCTTTATAATATGTTAGATAAAGTTACATTAAAAAATTAAAGTCCACTCATTTTTTTTAAAAACAACAACAATAAAAATAAAGTCATCTCAATTAAAAGAAAACAATTACACACACATTAGGTACTTAATTCCTTCATATTAAATGATAATTAAAAAAATTACACCTTAAGAAATTTGATCCCTCTGGGTGCTTGAAAGATCCAGATTTAAGATGGATCTATAGTGGTAGGGAAAAAATTGGGGGGAGATATTAGGAAAAACTTAATAACTTAAGGTAGGGTGAGGTGGAGGGGTTTATTAGGAAAAACCTAATAACTTAATAGTGTGGGGGTGGGGAGACATATTACGAAAAAAATTAATTATGGGGGGAGGGGAGATATTAGAGAACACCTAATAAACTTTGGAGGGACATATTATAGAAAACCTAATAACTTAATAGGGTGGGGCTCGGGGAAGATATTACAAAAAAACTAATAGGTTTTTCCTAATATCTCTCTCCACCCCACTCATCCCCAAGGAAATATTAGAGAAAACCTAATAAGTTTTCCCTAATATATGTTTGGGGTGAAGGGAGATACTAGGGAAAATTTAATATTTCTCCCCATCCCCACCCTTTATAGAGGAGATATTAGAGAAAACCTATTAATTTTTCTCTAATATCTCCTCTAGTTAATTTTTTCCCTAATATCTCTCTCTGTCCCAAGTTTTTCCTAATATCTCCCCCCAACCACACCCTCATGGGGTGGGGGTGGGGATGGTTAGTAAGCTTTCCCTCACTAACTCACCCTCAATATTAGGGAAAATTATGGGTGTGGGAGTCGAGGGAGATATTAGGGAAAGCTTATTAAGTTTTCCCTAATATATTCCTTGACCCCCACACCCATAGTTTTCTCTAATATATCCCTCAACCCCCACCCCCACCCCTTCCAATTTTTTCCTAATTTATCTTCCTTGACCCCACTCTTACCCTCATATTATGTTTTACCTTAATAAGTTTTCTCTAATATCTCCTCCACCTCCACCCCCATATTATGTTTTATCTAATATCTCCCACCACCCCCACCATAATATAAAGGTGGAAATATTTTACCTAATATCTCCACCCACCACCAAACTCATATAAAGTTAGAGGAAGTGGATGGAAACATATATTAGGTGAAAACATATATTAGGTAAAACATGAAACTGAAAATGGAGAAAAATATTAGATAAAACATATACAACAACAATGGAGTTGACAAAGATATTAGGTAAAATGTTTTACCTAATATCTACCTTCACCTCTACACTCATATGAAAGTAGTGTGAGGATAAAAGAGGATATTATGTAAAACATCTCATTCTGTTATTATAAAAATAAATGTCCAAAAAATATTATTAAATTGTAACTTCAATTTAAAATATATTTTTAAGGAATAAATAACCTTTTCTAGTAAATTTTTAGAATATCTATTAATTCTTAAAATACTTTTTAATCCTTTCAATAAAATTTAATTAAAAATAACAAATAAAAATATTTAAATCCATGGCAACTAAGCCATGAGAAGTTTACACTGGATTTTTTAAAATATAAAAACATACCACACAAAAATATTCACGAAATATAAACATAGTATAAACCCATCCCAACTAAGTTACGATAAGTTTACGCTGGATTTTTAAGATTCTCATATTTAACATATCAAAAATTAAAACAAAGCATGATCTGTACAGTCAGATTTGAAACGGAAAGACCAGAGAACTTGCCATGCAAATGAATATTACCTGATCAATATTTGCGTTTGTCCGTTTGTTGTTATCCGGCAGCATCAACCCTAAGTGAGCCCACTGAAAATTAATAAATGCTAATAAGAAGGCATGCTCAGTTATATAAGCGATGAGAAGAAGAATATAAGAGCAGGTAACGAGGAGTACGCAGAAAAATTAATTACGTTCTTGGCAGCAGCGCTGAAAGCTTCCCTATGGCTGATCTCCGGATTGACGGCTTTGATCCTCTGTATTTCCGCTCTTTACCACACAGAAAGAAAAATATTGAAGATTTCGATCTCACCCTTACATTTGCATTCAATTGGAAAACTTGCATTACACTTAACCGACGTAAAGCTAAATCGTTGAGAAAATCTCCAATTCGCTGAGAATTTAACAAATTCTACCGTTGCGTTACCTTATGAATCGGTTATAGGCGGATGGAGCTCGTTGTCTTTTTTCTGTAGTCCCGCAATCTGTGAGCCCTGCTGTTAACAAGTACTGTAAGAAAGCTGCTTATGGTTAACAAATAATTAGCTGGTTAGCAGAGAGATAAACCAGTATGTGGTTTTAGAAACTTTGATCTAGGGTTTTTAAGCCGTGAAAATCACTAAACCATTGTATTAGGGTTTTTAAGTTGTAAAAATCATTGTATTAGGGTTTTTAAGCCGTCAAAATTACTAAATTATTGCATTAGGGTTTTTAAACCAAAATCACACAACCTTAAATAACATGGCTAAAATTTATAAGTATCTTCTGCTTACTAATGGTTACACTAATTAAAAATAAATAAATAAATATAGATATTAAAATGTACACCTCTTATATTTATTTTATTTGTTAAATAAGTTGTTTCTATAATATTTATGAAAAGAAAGTGTGCAACTTTAATACTTAAATTTGCATTTAAAAATAAATTTATGATATTAATAAAGATAGATAAATATAATCGATACAGAAGAAAAAAAAAATATTATTGATTGATAGAGGAGAAATATGGTTAAAGGTGCTAAGTTGAAGTCAAAGTGTACTGCCAATAAGTTATAAAACCATTTTAATATCTGAAGACGTTAATGTACCCTCATCCCACGCCTGGTTAAAAGAGGAGATAAATATTGTCTAAAATGGTACAGAGTTTATGTGAAAATGTACAGATAGTAATAGTAACTTACAGAACCTATATATTGCAGTTGCAAAATTTATAATAGGGAAGAGATAAATATGATAGAAAAACTGTACAGAATTTATGTGGAATTGTACAGATAGTAACCTATGAACATGCACAGATAGTAACTTATAAATTTTATGCTGACCATTAGAACCAGAACCTAGTTGTAATGCACTGCAGAATTTGTGTCAGATTGTACATATAATAATTTATAAAGTTTAAAGTAAAGCATAAAATCCAGACTGGTGATGACATGTGAACAGTAATGCAATGCTGCCACCTGTGAACATGAGACTATAGAGGAGATAGCAAAGTCAATATGGCTCTATAATGCTCAGATCATGTTAGCATCTGTGTAATTTCTCTCCTGATTCAATAGAAATCATTCAACATAAGCTGGTATGCTATATAGTCTGAGTCAAAGTGAGTGAGTACCTGTGGAAATTGGTTTCACTGTTTCTGATTCAGCCCCAGAGATCACTGAGTTCTCTCTGGATTTAGGAGACGATGATGAACAGCTTTTATTTTCCTGTGAAGGACATGAGGGACTGTAGTTCTGCTTTTTCATATAAAATATATCAAAATTAGTCTGACACCAAGAAAAAAATTATATAAAAACTCTGCCCTATTGTCTGAATTTGTATGCCGATTCCCTACCGATAGCCAGCTACATACTGTACTTCTCACAAGTTACACCATGGAATCCTTCTTGCCATTATTTAGTTCCAAGTGCTCATAGTATTGCAACAACAAGGTAAAAGAGAAAAATATAAACCGTACATGTATAAACTATTATACCGGTTATAACAAGGTTATGATCCTTTATATAAATCTCTGTCATAAAAAAATTTGCATTCTAACATTTTAAATACACTCACTAAAAAACAATATTGATGATATACAAACAGTTTTATATATAAACTAAAATCCAGAAGTTCCTACTTATTATCAACATCTAAACTTATTTTGAATTTTAGTACAGGATTTGCAACGATAACTACAACACTTTGTTTTACATTGCAGACTGAGAAAGATGTTTGTGTAACTAAATCACAATTCCCACTTAAATTTCTAGATTCGTACCAATTTTGCAAAACAAATTTAAATATGTAGCAGATCTATTACTTTTATATATAGTTCTGATACTTCTGGAATGTAGCCTGATGTTTCCTTATCAGCATTTTGAGAATCATATTATCTAGAAGATACTGAAAATGCAGTCTAAAAGATATTATCAGCATTTTGAGAATCATGTTATCCAGAAGATACTGAAAATGCAATCTAGAAGATATTATCAGCATTTTGAGAATCATATTATCTAGATGATACTGAAAATGAAATCTAGAAGATACTGAAAATGAATGGATATACATTTTCATTAAAACTTTGCTCGACCTCCTGAGGTGTTGATGACTGAAATAATCCACCCATGTTAACTGATAGAAGGCTGGTGCAATGACCGCACCGCACTGGGACAATCTCCAATAAACTACTGCCCGGGACATTCACCTGCCATGAAAATAATCATCGTTAGTTCGAACCAAATCAAACTCACAGTATTTTTTTTCAGACATATCAATGCAAAGTAACAAATGCAATGTCAGCCATGACTAGTTCAATGCATAATGCTTTTGCAATCACATTTCTGTGAACTAAACCTACAAACTGTTGCACTGTCTCTGAAAACACAATATGTTAGTTTTCTAGTTGTGTCAGCCATGACTAGTTCAATGCATAATGCTTTTACAATCACATTTCTGTGAACTAAATCTACAAATTGTTGCACTGTCTATGAAAACACAATATGGTTCACCATAAAGTTTTCTAGTTGTATTGAGTTTTTCATTTAACAGAACTGCACTCCTGGGACATATCTTTAAAGGAGGATTTTCAGAAGAGATATCTGTTTTTTAGGTAAGAAGTAAAAGCACCATTACCTGTAAATCAAACTTGGGTTAATATAAGAAAATTCCCAAGTGAGAAGTAAGAACTAAGAGAAGTAAAAGTACTATCACTACCCAAGTGAGAAGTAAGAGTAGTATCACTGGGAAATTGAACTTGGATATCGATGTATAAAATCTCCCAAGATAAATGAAAGGCTGAAAATCAAACTTGAAAAAATAGTACAGAAAAACTCACTTATTTACGCCTGAACCACAGCTAAACCCACTAATAGAAAATCTTTACTGTATACGCAGTAAAGATAAATGAAACTGTAAAGATAGAAGAAAGCTGTATACACTAATGGCGCCCAATGAAACGCTACAGTGGCAAATACTTTTCGGTGGTTGTTACGATGTATACAGTCCTATGAGAATTATGAAGAAAATACTGTATATACAGTGAAGAAATATAGAAATAGCAAATGCACGGTATGATCACAACAGAAATAGCAAATGCACGGTAGTTTCACAGCCTATAGAAGATGAATATGAAGTGAAATGATAACGGTCATATGTATTTCCTTTTTCAGTTGGCCTTACCGCTAGGACAGTGCTGCAATAATTGCACTGAATATAGCACAAATGCCCAGCACCGATACCAAGGTCGATGCAGCTTGACATGATTTCTGAACTGTTTATATATATTGGGCGTGCCGTCTCCTCCAATTCGTTGCTATAACTCTAACCAGAGCCAACTGCTATCAATGCAACAAAGCCTGAAACTCTAAGCCTTGCTGGGGTAGAGGGTTCATGCGATAGGCTTCTTATTATTAAGAGGAAGAAGGGTTGAAGCATCCGGCTGCAAATTTTCCGATAATCGAGGATAATAAACAGATAGATATGGCAGTGAGTTGTGTTCAGAGAAGTGAGTTCAGTCGGAGATGACGATAAAAAAGAAGATCACAGCTATGATTTGTGCAGGGTTCTACCAGTCATGGGTAATTGTCATTCACGCTATTTTTCAGTACTCGCGTTCACTTTTATTCTTACTTTAATGTCCTTACCATAACTATGTGTACGCTACACTCTACTGTTCGCTGTAGCTGTCAGCGAATCTAGTCATGAAGCAGGGGGGTTTGTTAAGCTTTAAAGAGAGCTTAGGATCTTGATTTGGGAAAAAAACAACCATGGAAAGCCTATTTTTCTGTGTGTTAGGTGTTCTGTACACAGTACTGAGACTGAGGAAGGACACGCATGCCGGATTGCCTCTGATCTGGAGACTCAGATTTAAGGCTAAACTTCCACTTAAAATTTACTTTTCCTTCCTTTAACACACTTTAAAGAAGATTGCGCAGAAAGTTAGTTGAGTGCAATAATAAAGGAAGGTTCATTGCACCGAAAGAAGATTGCTGCTTTACNGGTGGTTGTTACGATGTATACAGTCCTATGAGAATTATGAAGAAAATACTGTATATACAGTGAAGAAATATAGAAATAGCAAATGCACGGTATGATCACAACAGAAATAGCAAATGCACGGTAGTTTCACAGCCTATAGAAGATGAATATGAAGTGAAATGATAACGGTCATATGTATTTCCTTTTTCAGTTGGCCTTACCGCTAGGACAGTGCTGCAATAATTGCACTGAATATAGCACAAATGCCCAGCACCGATACCAAGGTCGATGCAGCTTGACATGATTTCTGAACTGTTTATATATATTGGGCGTGCCGTCTCCTCCAATTCGTTGCTATAACTCTAACCAGAGCCAACTGCTATCAATGCAACAAAGCCTGAAACTCTAAGCCTTGCTGGGGTAGAGGGTTCATGCGATAGGCTTCTTATTATTAAGAGGAAGAAGGGTTGAAGCATCCGGCTGCAAATTTTCCGATAATCGAGGATAATAAACAGATAGATATGGCAGTGAGTTGTGTTCAGAGAAGTGAGTTCAGTCGGAGATGACGATAAAAAAGAAGATCACAGCTATGATTTGTGCAGGGTTCTACCAGTCATGGGTAATTGTCATTCACGCTATTTTTCAGTACTCGCGTTCACTTTTATTCTTACTTTAATGTCCTTACCATAACTATGTGTACGCTACACTCTACTGTTCGCTGTAGCTGTCAGCGAATCTAGTCATGAAGCAGGGGGGTTTGTTAAGCTTTAAAGAGAGCTTAGGATCTTGATTTGGGAAAAAAACAACCATGGAAAGCCTATTTTTCTGTGTGTTAGGTGTTCTGTACACAGTACTGAGACTGAGGAAGGACACGCATGCCGGATTGCCTCTGATCTGGAGACTCAGATTTAAGGCTAAACTTCCACTTAAAATTTACTTTTCCTTCCTTTAACACACTTTAAAGAAGATTGCGCAGAAAGTTAGTTGAGTGCAATAATAAAGGAAGGTTCATTGCACCGAAAGAAGATTGCTGCTTTACTCTTGATATTGAAGAGGAAGAAAGATTGAAATACTTAATATCACCATCATGTCAATATAACATTTTATTAATGGTTATAACAGGTATAACATTTTATTAATGGTCTTAACAGGTTTAAGATTTGGCTTTTTTTTCAAAGATTTTATTGATTTAACTTTGCTTTGTGAAATTCTTCATATTTGAATGTCTTTTTCAACAGTAGATGTGAGGGAAACTTACCCAACGGCAACTCCAGGGATACACGGTTTGAATTCGTGACTTCTCTTCAAATTCACAGAGTATATGCACATCTTACCAACTGGGCTATATCATGGTCCTTTTTTGAATGAAATACTTATTAGCACAGCCGCTAATACAACAACTGGAAAACGCCCAAAAGTATTGGCTTGTAAAGAATTTATTAAATTTTATTATTGATTAACAAATAAACGGTTGGGCTTCATTTATGTGGTGTTAATATTTTAATTTATGTTAATCACTTAAGTGGCAATCAAAGTAATTTATGTTAGTTAGCTATCAAAGTAATTTTTAAATATGATTAGGTAAATGTAAAAAAGTAAACACATAAACTAATGTCTTTATAATAGCTAGGAAGTTAATGATTGAAATCACAGCCATTTATTATTTATTTTGTGTGACTACTAAGAATATTCCAACCATATTTAATCATGTCCATAGAAAACTTATTAAGCACTAAACCCCTATTAAATCTGCCCATTGTCAATAGGTGTACGCCTTTCGGCGTAACTAGCAAAGCCGCTAATACAGCAGCTGGAAAACGCCGAAAGGTATTGGCTTGTAAAGAATTTATTAAATTTTATTATTGATTAACAAATAAACGGTTGGGCTTCATTTATCTGGTGTTAATATTTTAATTTCTGTTAATCACTTACCTGGCAATCAATTAGCTATCAAAGTAATTTTTAAATATGATTAGGTAAATGTAAAAAAGTAAACACATAAACTAATGTCTTTATAATAGCTAGGAAGTTAATGATTGAAATTACAGCCATTTATTTTGTGTGACTACTAAGAATATTCCAGCCATATTTAATCATGTCCATAGAAAACTTATTAAGCACTAAACTCCTATTAAATGTGCCCATTGTCAATAGGTGTGCGTCTTTCCGCGTAAATATCACTATTATGCTAATTTTGTGAAATTGAGAAATTGTTGGATCTTCAAATTTAAATGAAATACTTAATACCATACTTAATACCATCATTATGCTAATTATGTTAATTGATTATTTTATAAATTGCTTTTAAGATTGTTGAAATATTTAATAATATCATGATCGTAATTGATTATTTTATTAATTGCTATAACACTTTTTAAGATTGGGCTTTTTTTGAGATATTATTAGTTTATTTTTGTTCAAAATAGAATGAGAAATTGATAAATTGTTGGATCTTCATATTTGAATGGTTAAGTCTCTATAATCTCAATTTCTTAGAAGTTTTTCAGCTTGATGAATCCATTTATTCATTCAAATCTAAAATTTAAATAGAAAATTGTGATTTCACCAAGATTATCAAGTAAAAGAAACATCAAAATAATTTCATTCTTTTTAAAAGACAGTATTCCTATTTATTATTTTGGAGATTTATAATTCTTCCTTTTTATTGGATGGGATCCAGTTTTATAATTCTTTCAAGCTTTACCTGAGAGTATGACATGGAGTATGGCTTGGTAGTGGGACATTGATTAGAGGCATTTTATCTACCCTTTCTTACCTTGAAAAAAAAAAAGATAATCTTTTATTAAAAAAAAATTGTTGTATTAGAAAATAGAAGAAAAAAAACTTATATTAAAAAATATAAAGTTAACTTTACATGATCGGTTCATTGCATCCTTGAACCTATTTTTGAACTAACCTTTATTTTGTCATCTACTTTTATTCACTTTAAAAACACAGAAAGTTGTTCAAATTGTAACAGTATAAAAAGTTCAACCTACATGAAGGAAGAAACAAAGTGATTTACTCTCTTTAATTTATTATGTAAAAATAACAAATAATTTGATTAATTATATTATTAATTAATATAGCTAAAATTATATATAATATTGTTTTTTAAGGAAGAAACAAAGTGCTTTGTTCTCCTTAATTTATTATGTAAAAATAACAAATAATTTGATTAATTATATTATTAATTAATATAGTTAAAACTATATATATAATTGTTTTTGAAAATTAAGATTTAAATTTTTATTTATTTATTTATTTATTTATTTTTTTTTAATTTACATTTAAATTTACTTTTCCTCCATTTGTCAAAAGATTTAGCTCTACCTTTGTTCTTTATTTTTATTCTCGCAGTGAAAAACAAGGTTTCTTTATTTTTAATTTCACAGTGAAAAACAAGGTCCGGAAAGTTGTTGAAGATGCAAAATTTAAAAAGTAACTGTAAAAAGAGAAACGAGGTGCTTTACTCTTCATCTTGTACAGGTAAAAAAAAGTCGAGTATTCACTAGCACACTTGGTATAGGTCGAAAAAAAAGAAATGTTATACAACTAAGTGGAGAGAATAAAGAAAATTCATATATTTTATATGTATAAAAGTAAAGTGTTTTAAGTAAAGTATTTTATGGAAACTAACACAATCACATAAAAGGTTATGGTTTTTAGATCACTGGTCTTATTATTCTTATTATATTAAATACTTTTGACTTTTGAAATATTTAATTTAAAAGAACTTTTATTTATTTAAATATTTTTGACTTGAGAAATATTTAATTTAAAAGAACTTATATTTATTATATTTTTAATTTGTTTTTTTATGACATATGTGAAGACATGAAGAATAATAAACAAATTCATTACATTTAGAAATATTAAATATTATATTTTTTAATTAATAAAAAATTTTAATATATATATAATGGTTAAAAATATGTGTTTCCTCTTAAAAAGTTACAGGTTCAAATCCAGAGGGGGTAGGGTATGTATACTTTCGTAGACTTTATCAATCAAATCTTTGGGCGGAAAGAGGTTCCTTTACCAGTCAAATCTTTGGGCGGAAAGAAGTTCCTTGTCTCACAAACAAGAGGATCTCATACACTAATTTAATATGTTGGCCTGGCCATAACCTTAAAAATATATTATTATTATTATTATTATTATTATTATTATTATATATATATATTAATTAATTAATTAGTATATTGATTAATTATTTTATAACTAATTATATTTATATTAATAAATACAAATATATTTACATAATAATTATAAACACATGTTATTATAATTAAGAGCATTTTATTATATATTCAGTTTGAGTGGGTTTAATGGTTAAAAACATGTGCTTTTTTCTAAAAAATCATAAATTTAAATCTAAAGAGAAGTAGAATATATATATACTTCCTTAGACTTTACCAATTATAAATTTTAAAAACAAATTTATAATATATGTATGTTAACATTTAGAAAGTAAAATAGATTTATAATAATAATTAAAAGTGAACAAATACTAAAACACCATCAAAATAAAGAATTAACCATAAAACTAGCCAAAATATTTAATAATATCAAATAATCAAATAAGTTAACCTTTAAACTTGATAAATATAAATTAATTCTCAATAACATTAAACAATAAACTAAATTAACCCTTAAATTTAATATATGTTAATTTCATAATAATACTTAAAAATAAACAAACATTAAAAAAGAATTATAAAATTTGAACTCCTAAAAAGTAAAAGAGATTTTGTTTGAAATACTTAAATTTTATTTTCAAAACATTTATAATATCATTATACTATGTTAACTCATATTGAAATAATTAAATTTCATTTTTTTAACTTTTATAATATCATTAATATTATATTAACTTATATTCAATAAAATTTTATTTATAAATAATTAAATTTCAAAAACAAAATAATTAACTTTTACAAATTTTATAGTGTTTCACTCTTTGATGATATTTCAAATCATCATTTCATTCATTCGAGTTAGGTTGGTGATCTCAATTTAGAATTTTGTCATAGAATTATTTTATTCATCTTTTTTTTATATATATATATATATATATATATATATATATATATATATATATATATATATATATATATATATATAT
>ML799969.1:93561-106869 GCA_009831015.1 Picea engelmannii | reverse complement strand
CTTTAGCAGTTTGAAGATGCATCACCTTCACAAACTCGGCTTCTGCAAGTCCATTCAAGATAGCATTCATTCCCTTAGCATTAAAGCTAAATTCTAACTTATCATCCTTGGAAGCTAGCACAATAGGCTTTATGTATCCAGTCCAACTCTTTGACATGTCAATAATCTTTGACATGTCCAACTCTCGATCCCCGAAACTCCAACAAGGACTGGAATCAACGGTCCAGATTCAACCTTAATCTGACGGCTCATATTACATCGCGATTTCACATATCGTGATATCGGGATTCCTAATGTCAATAATCTTTGACATATCCAACTCTCGATCCCCGAAACTTCGACAAGGACTGGAATCAATGGTATAGATTCAACCTTAATCTAACGGCTCAGATTACATCGCGATTACACATATCGCGATATCGAGATTCCTGATGTCAATAATTTTTTACATGTCCAAATATCGATCCCCGAAACTCCGACAAGGACTGGAATCAACGGTCCAGATTTGATCTTGATTCAACGGCTGCGATTTAAGTCGCAATTTTTCATATCGTGAAATCGGGATTCATGTTGCATTTTTTCTTTGACATTTCCAACACGCGATCCTTGAAACTCTGACATGGTGTAAGTCTGCTGACGTCACATGTGTTAAATAACTGCCACGTGTCACCCTGATTCGTGACTTACATGTGCTTGGCATGTTGAATCAGTCTGACACTTGTCATTACCTAGTTGTGCCACGTGTTCCTAGCTGACGTGGTTTGCTGACGTGAGTCGGATCGACGGTCCAGATGTGATCTTGATTTGACAGCTCAGATTACGTCGTGATTTTTCATATCGCGAAATCGAGATTTTTGTGGATGATATTACTTGTCATCTCCAACTCTCGATCCCTGAAACTCCGACAAGGAGTCGGATTAACGGTCCACATAACCCCCTGAGATGGACGGTCCTCCTGCTTTCGGGATTTGTGAGCCCTCTACTCCTTTCACTTTTAAAGATCATGCAAGTTTTCCTTGATCCAACGGTGGTCGGACCCTGCGCTCAGATCTGACACCTGAGATCTATCCTCCTCTTCAGCGTGCTCTTCTTGTCTTTATTCAGATCTAACGGCCCTCATGCTGTCAGGAATTTTGGATGGGATCCAACAATCATAAATGCTTCTCGGGCCTTCGATCATTTTGTCAATGTTGTGTTGCCTTCGATCATTCGATCTTCCTGGACTTATCTTCTCTTTGCCTGTTGATCATCACTGTTGTACTCAAGCCATCATCACTGTTGTACTTGCTAGCATTGCCTTCGATCATTCGATCTTCCTGGACTTATCTTCTATTTTCCTGTTGATCATCAGTGTTGTACTCAAGCCATCATTACTGTTATACTTGCCATCAATGGAAAGCTTACGCTGCCTGTAAAACATACCAAACATCCTCTGCACTATCTATTTTGATCTTATCGAGGTTTCTCTGCAGCTTCTTCCCAAAATACTTTTGGTGCCCGTATGTTACATTCTTCCTGTATTCATGCCATCTTCATTGCTGTAATTGCCATCAATGACAAGCATATGCTACCTGTTAAACATTTCCAACACGCTATCCTTGGAGAGATTTTTGCTATCGTGTTTGGCTATCTAGCCTAGGGTTTGATTCCAAAATGATTCTTTATCAAGGTTAAGGTGGTTGGGGGTGGATTCGGTCTATGGTTGGGTGACAATAATGATATTGTCTATGGTTAAACGAGCACATCCATTACTTTCTAACAGTTTATGGGCCCACACCTCCTTCATTTAGTCTAACCACTAGAAGGGAGCATATCCATGAGGATACTAATCTCGTTGAAGAACTGTCGCTAGGGTTTTTAGCAGGAGCAGTTACCAAAGCATTGTTGTTAGGGTTACTAGCAGGTGCACATGTAGAAACCCTAATCCTCTCGTTGAGGCACCTTAAGTGAAGGGATTGACCTAATTTCTAGATAGACTAGTGTGCCCTAGCCTAGCGCATCTCCTGGTACTCTCAGCAAGCTAAGACATCAAGGTTGAGTTTTTGGTCAAATCTAGGGTTGACCAAGTCAAGGCAACCATTATGTCAATATAACATTTTATTAATGGTTATAACAGGTATAACATTTTATTAATGGTTATAACAGTTTTAAGATTTGGCTTTTTTTTCCTGATATTATTGGTTTAACTTTGCTTTGTGAAATTGAGAAATTGTTGGATCTTCATATTTGAATTTTTCTTTTTCAACAGTAGATGTGAGGGAAACTGACCGCAACAACAACTCCACGAACACAAGGCTCGAATCCGTGACTTCTCCCAGAATTCACAGAGTATATGCACGTCTCACCAACTACCCTATATCATGGTCCTTTTTTGAATGAAATACTTAATATCACTATTATGCTAATTTTGTGAAATTGAGAAATTGTTGGATCTTCAAATTTGAATGAAATACTTAATAGCACCATTATGCTAATTATGTTAATTGATTATTTTATAAATTTCTTTTAAGATTGTTGAAATATTTAATAATATCATTATGGTAATTGATTATTTTATTAATTGCTATAACACTTTTTAAGATTGGGCTCTTAGATATTATTAGTTTATTTTTGTCCAAAATCTGATGAGAAATTGATAAATTGTTGGATCTTCATATTTGAACAGTTAAGTCTGTATAATCTCAAATTTTTAGAAGTTTTTCAGCGTGATGAATCCATTTATTCATTCAAATCTGCAATTTAAATAGAAAATTGTGATTTCACCAAGATTATCAAGTAACAGAAACATCAAAATAATTTCATTCTTTTTAAAAGGCAGTATTCCTATCTATTATCTTGGAGATTTATAATTCTTCCTTTTTATTGGATGGGATCGAGTTTTATAATTCTTTCAAGATTTATCTGAGAGTATGGCATGGAGTATGGCTTGGTAGTGGGACATTGGTTAGAGGCATTTTCTCTACCCTTTCTTACCTTGAAAAAAAGAAAAAATGATTTTTTATTAAAAAAAAATGTTGTATTAAAAAATAGAAGAAAAAAAATTTATATTAAAAAATATAAAGTTAACTTTACATGATCCGTTCATGGCATCCTTAACTTTTATTTTGTCATCTACTTTTATTCACTTAAAAAACACATAAAGTTGTTCAAATTGTAACAGTATAAAAAGTTCAACCTACATGAAGGAAAAAACAAAATGCTTTACTCTCCTTAATTTATTATGTAAAAATAACAAATAATTTGATTAATTATAGTATTAATTAATATAACTAAAACTATATATATAATTGTTTTTTAAGGAAGAAACAAAGTGCTTTACTCTCCTTAATTTATTATGTAAAAATAACAAATAATTTGATTAATTATAATATTAATTAATATAGCTAAAACTATATATATAATTGTTTTTGAAAATTAAGATTTAAAATTATTATTTTTTATTTATTTAAGATTTTTTTTTTTAATTCACATTTAAATTTACTTTTCCTCCATTTGTCAAAAGATTTAGCTCTACCTTTGTTCTTTATTTTTATTCTGGGGTGAAAAACAAGGTTTCTTTATTTTTATTTTTAATTTCACAGTGAAAAACAAGATCCGAAAAGTTGTTGAAGGTGCAAAATTAAAAAAGTTACTGTAAAAAGAGAAATGAGGTGTTTTACTCTTTATTTTGTACAGGAAAAAAAAGTCCTATTTACTAGCACATTTGATATAGGTCGAAAAAAATGAAGTGTTATAATAATAATAATAATAATCTATTTTTAAGGTCACGGTCAACCCACACCAAATTGGTGTATGAGACCTCCTTGTTTGTGGGACAACGGACCCCCTCCGCCCAACGATTTGACTGGTAAAATCTACGAAAGTATACATACCCTACCCCCTCTGGATTTGAACTTGTAAACTCTTAAAAGGAAAGTGGAGAGAATAAAGAAAATTCATATATTTTATATGTATAAAAGTAAAGTGTTTTAAGTAAAGTATTTTATGGAAACTAACACAATCACATAAAAGGTTATGGTTTTTAGATCACTGGTCTTATTATATTAAATACTTTTGACTTGAGAAATATTTAATTTAAAAGAACTTTTATTTATTTAAATATTTTTTATTTGAGAAATATTTAATTTAAAAGAACTTATATTTATTATATTTTTAATTAGTTATTTTTTATGACATATGTGAAGACAGGAAGAATAACAATAAAATTCATTATATTTAAAAATATTAAATATTATATTTTTTAATTAATAAAAAAAAAATTATATATATATAATGGTTAAGAACATGTGTTTCCTCTTGAAAGGTCACAGGTTCAAATCCAAAGGGGATAGGGTATGTATACCAATCGTTGGGCGGAGGGGGGTCCCTTGTTTCACAAACAAGGGGGTCTCATAAACCAATTTGATGTGTTGGCTTGGTCATGACCTTAAAAATAGATTATTATTATTATTATTAATTAATTAATTAGTATATTGATTAATTATTTTATAACTAATTGTATTTATATTAATAAATACAAATATATTTACATAATAATTATAAATACATTTTATTATAATTAAGAACATTTTATTATATATTCAGTTTGAGTGGGTTTAATGGTTAAAAACATGTGCTTTCTTCTAAAAAATCATAAATTCAAATCGAAAGGGAAATAGAATATATATATACTTCCCTAGAATTTACCAATTATAAATTTAAAAAACAAATTTATAATATATGTGTTAACATTTAGAAGGTAGAATAGATTCATAGTAATTATTAGAAGTGGACAAATACTAAAACACTATCAAAATAAAAAATTAACCATAAAACTAGCTAAAATATTTAATAATATCAAACAATTAAGTAAGTTAACCTTTAAACTTGATAGACATAAGTTAATTCTCAATAACATTAAACAATAAACTAAATTAACCCTTAAATTTGATATATGTTAATTTCATAATAATACTTAGAAATAAACAAACACTAAAACATTTAAAAAAAAATTATAAAATTTGAACTCCTAAAAAGTAAAAGATATAAAACATTTTGTTTGAAATACTTAGATTTTATTTTCAAAATATTTATAATATCATTAATACTATGTTAACCCTTATTGAAATATTTAGATTTCATTTTTTAAACTTTTTACTATCATTAATATTATATTAACTTATATTCAATAAAATTTTATTTATAAATAATTAAATTTCAAAAAAAATTAATTAACTTTTACAAATTTTATAGTGTTTCACTCTTTGATGATATTTCAAATCATCATTTCATTCATTCGAGTTAGATTGGTGATCTCCATTTATAATTATGTCATAGAATTATTTCAATATTTTATTCATCTTTCTTTTATTTAAAATTATATTATTTTTATTTTACTTTTAAAAAACTTAATAACATAATGTAAAATAAAAATTTATTATAATATAAAAATTATATAATTTAAATTCATCAAATAATTAAAAATGTGTTTTTAAAATTTTATTTTATTTTTTAATAAATATAAATTATAACAAATATATATAATTATAATTATAATTATAATAATCTAATTTTTAAGATCAACCCTATATACTTTTTTTACAAATTAATTTTACTTTTATATTTTAATATGATTTTTTTTTATTTTTATTTTTTATTATTAACAGTGTTTATTTATGGAATTTTTTTTATGTGCTAAAAAAACTTTAAGAGAAGCATTCTTAAATCACTATAGTTTTGATGAGTTAAAACTTTAGGAAGGTTGGTATTGTAACAAATATTTTGAAATTGTGATTTAATGTGTGTGTACACAAGACATTCTAAGAGAAAGTGATAATTATATTCATCCATCTTAATGTCATAAAGATGATAAATTCCCTTGACCCATACTGTTTTAGGAATACAGGAGGCTAGTCTTCATTCTAGCAAGCATTCTCAGAACTACAGAAGCAGCACTTATGCGCACTGCAGTTGGTTAGCTTGTGCGCAAGTTTGGAGGAGAGTTGTCGTTGTAGCTGTTGTAGCTAGCAGATTTCGGTTTTGGCCTAGACTCTCTCTTGGTTATGGTTTGGACTCTCTGATCATATCTTGTTACTCCTATTTGGTGCGTTATCCTTGGAGAGAGGTGTGCTATCGTGTTTAGCTATCTAGCCTAGGGTTTGATTCCAGAATGATTCTCTATCAAGGTTAAGGTTCTTGGGGGTGGATTCGGCCTATGGTTGGGTGACAATAATGATAGTGTCTATGGTTAAATGAGAACATCCATTACTTTCTAACAGGTTATGGGCCCACACCTCCTTCATTCAGTCTAACCACTGGAAGGGAGCATAGCCATGAGGATACTAATCTCGTTGAAGAATTGTCACTAGGGTTTCTAGCAGGAGCAGTTACCAAAGCACTGTTGTTAGGGTTACTAGCAGGTGCAGATGCAGAAACCCTAATCCTCTCATTGAGGCACCTTAAGTGAAGGGATTGACCTAATTTTCGGATAGACTAGTGCGCCCTAGCCTAGCGCATCTCCTAGTACTCTCAGCAAGCTAAGGCGTCAAGGTTGAGTTTTTGGTCAAATCTAGGGTTGACCAAGTCAAGACAACCATGACTTACTCTATGGAGTCAAAAAACTAGTTAGATGGGGCTTCTAACTTCATATCATGGAAGACAAGGATTGATCTCATCCTTGCCAAGAATAAAGTGTTGGATATCGTGAAAGGAAAGATTGTGGAACTAGAGTTTGAAGAAGGAAAAGAAAAGGAACCACAGAACGTTGCAGTTATGGAGAAGTTCAAAGACAATGACATCAATGCCATGAGTATCATAGGGGATTCTATAAAAGACCACCTGATACCCTACATCTCCCATCCTTATTCATCTAAGAAGATGTACAATGCCCTAACAAACCTCTTCTCAGTCAGAAACATTGAACAAGTAATGAGTCTGAAGAATGAGCTCTGTGACATGAAGATGAATGATGATGATAGTATAACATCATACTTTGTGAGAATCTCTCAGTTAAGATATCAACTACAAGTTATTGAAGAGATCATTTCAGAGAAGGAATTGGTAAACATAGTACTCAATGGTCTTCCCAAGACATGGGATGCATTTGCCACAAGCATGAACACAAGGAAGGAGTATCCTAAATTTGAAGAAATTTGGACTTGTTGTGCACAAGAAGAATCAAGGATCAGTGAAAAAGAGAAACCCCAAAAGAAATATGATGATCAAGCTTTCACAACAAGGTTCAAGAATTTCAGGAATAAAAGGAAGTTTGACTCCAGGAAGAAGCCAAATCAAGAGAAAGATATGTCAGAAATACAATGCTTCAACTGTCGAAAATATGGTCACTACAAGAATCATTGTCCCGAGCTAAAGAAAAGGAAGGAGACACACGAAGCGTTAGTTTCCAAAGAAAAGGAACCTTCAAAGAAGACTAAGAAGGATGAAACATACTTCTTCTTCTAAGACAAGGTAACAATACTCCTCATAGTTCTTGTACATACCATGTTTTCTATACATATCTTGCATATCTATTTCCTAGAAGATAATATGTTCCAAAAGAAACTATACCTATGGAAGAACAACAAAATAAAGATTGTTATCACTATGACTACAAGTCATACAATACACATGAAAGGACGAAGTGCATCAACAACCCCTGGTAACAATTCATGTGGAAGATATTACATAAGTAACAACTGCAAGATAAGCCAAAATCAGAGTCAATCTTGAAGAAACCTAGAAGAAGTAAAGACAAAAAGAAGTCAGCAATTAAGAGGAATTTGGAAAAATATTTGTGACACTTTGTAGAAGGCAATAAGGATGCAAACGGAAGCATAGACTCTCCTAGATGGAGAGAGCTGATTATATATTTCCAAAAGAAGAGCATGCATGCATGCATGAAGCAAGGATTAGGAGGGAGCTAATCCTAGATTATATGATCCATTGAAAATGATGAAGTATCTATCCATGGAAGCAACCATAAAAAAGTAGCACATGTTCAGTGTGACCTTAGAAGAAGTCTTCTTCGAAAATAATCCTTAAAGTATCCCCGGTTGTCCATCCACATCCATGATCCTATGTTGAAAGGAAGAAGTTGGAATCTTCAGGGCATGGAATCTATAGAAAACTCCATGGACCTAAGAGCTAAATAAAAACATAAGGAAGAACATGAAGATTCCAAAAGAGAAAGAAAAGATAGAACAACCAGTCATTGTATCGAGAATCAAAAGACTACCAACCTGAACTGAACTTTTTCTTCACTAAAAGCAATCAAGCAAAGGAAATGAAAGTTGTGATGAAGAACAGTGTATGGAAGACTTATGAATGTAATCATAGTGAGATCCATAACTAGAGGCTTCTCACAGATGGAGGGAGAAGACTATGATGATTGCTTGTTCTAGTAAACCAAACATACCTCTACATGAGCCATTATATCGTCTGCAATATCCATGGGTTGGAGTTTGCATCAGATGAATGCAAAGTCTGTTCTCCAGAATAATTGAACAAAGAACGTATGTAGAACAACCTCAAGGCTTTGAGGTATACCAGGAAGAGACTCTTGTATGCAGATGGAAGAAGGTTTTGTATGGATGCAAACAACTTGGTGTGGAGCCTCCAATGCACAGCAAAAGTGTGGTGAAAAACCTTCTATAACAAAGATATTGTATCAGAATGGTTACTTAGAACTCAAGGATGATGGATTTCCAATCCATGACAAAGCTCTCATGATGAAAGAAGAAGTACCACTTGGATATGTTCCAAGTTTGACCCTTGCCATGATGTTATGAGCTAGTAGGAAACAAAAGAGTTAAATTCAACTATGATGATCAGAGCTATATGAAGCCTTCAAAAAACCAGTGTTCCAGAAAGACCGAAGTACATTGAGATCGAGAATTACATTCTCCATGATGAAGTCCATAAAGGAGAAGTGGTTCTCCAATATATATCTTCACAGATGAACAGATAAGCAGACATTTTGGTAAATCCTATGTTCAAGATGAAAGAGTTTGTGTACTCAAGTTGGAGCTTGTGGAGACAACTTCCTTATTGAAAAAGGAAGAGATGACTCCCAGGTTGGGAGGGAGCACTAATGTGTTATTGATTTATGGATAGTCATTTTTCAGTTCAAAAAATGGTCTAGGATGAGCAGTTCCTTTCTAGTTCGGAAAGTGGTTTGAGATTTTTTACAGACATGCATTTTCCAGTTCGGAAAATGGTCCAGATCAAACAGTCATTTTCATAATGAAAATGGTTTGATGGATTGTTGATGTACCATAGACAATGATTCCCCTTGTGGTTAACATAGGGAATGGTCTAGGATAGTCTCTCTTCTTGATGGTTACTCTCAGTAGTGGTCAAGAAGACGGGTTTGCCTCACCGGACAGTCTTCTTTCGAAGCTCACAGTTGTGAGCAGTCTCGAAGAATGGTCCGTTTTGGAGGTTGGTGCAGGATAGTCATTTCCTTAGGAAATGGTCTAGATAGTCATTCCCTAGGGAAGATTCATTCTCTCCATGTTGCACTTTGTTTAGTGTCGGAGGAATGGACCAGATAGGCGAATGGTCCAGGTTCAACAATCAAGGACAACCATTCCCTAGGGAAGATTCATTCTCTCTAGGTTGCACTTTGTTTAGTGTCGAAGGAATGGCCCAGATAGGTGAATGGTCCAAGTTCAGCAATCAGGGACAAGCATTCCCTAGGGCAGATTCATTCTCTCCAGGTTGCACTTTATTTAGTGTCGAAGGAATGGCCCAGATAGGTGAATGGTCCAAGCTCAGAAATCGGGACAATTATTCTTCCTTGCTTGAGAAGAATAGTCCAGATAACTCATAGTTGATGTTTTACTTTCTTAGGGAAGATGCTCTTCCAGATATCACAGATGTGAGTGGAAGAATGGCCCATATGATTCAGTTTATATATCATAACAATGTTTTCTGTGTAGGTTAATGATATGATTGTTATGGATATTGTATGTCTCTGGATAGTAGATGTATACTATTGTAGTGGATGTGTTCCATTGATTGTTACTATATGTCATTGATCAAGTATCTGTGTGCTACTTGGTGTGGCAGCATACCACTGGATTGTAGTTGTGTGCTACTATGGATAGACACAATTGTGTTATGTTGAATGACATTTTTTCGATTGCCTTGAAGACTATCAATAGTGTTGGAAATGATTATCAGCTAGATGGATGATCAATGGATAGAGATTTCCCACACAGAAAATGGTTTAGAACATTTATTCTTCTAGGACATATGTTCGGATTAGAAGAATGGCTCTTGTGTCACTCTGTGGAGTGAGTGACTTATCCAGCATCATGTCTGATTACTTAGATGGAGTACGATTTCGAGAGATGATGCAGCTGATGACACTGATAGTGATGATGGTGCTCATGATCTAGTCATGAGATAGTATATACGACTATGTTGATGCTACCAGGTAAATGGTATGTTTTTGCTCAAGACCATTACTTTCAAATACCTCTCTAGCTAGGAGGGAGTGTTGATATTATGGTAGTTGTGTGAGGTATTTACCTCCACTTGTAAACCTGACGAGAATAGAATATTCTAGGAAGCAAGAAGAAACCTTAAATTAGTTGGCTAATAACCCTAGAAGACAAGTCAACTCAAGAGGATAATTTCTATTAGGTTATTAGCCTCCAAGAGAAGAAGTCGGATAAAGGAAATATTATATAATAAGTAAATAGGCTCCCATAATGAGAATTCGGCCCAAGCAGTTTTCCAGTTTTAGTATAAATACAGGAGGCCAATCTTCATTCTGGCAAGCATTCTCAGAACTGCAGAAGCAACACTTGTGCACACTGCAGTTGGCCAGTTTGTGCGCAATTTTGGATGAGAGAAGTCATTGCAGCTGCTGCAGCTAGTAGATTTTAGTTTTGTCCTAGACTCTCTCTTGGTTATGGTTTAGAATCTCTGATCAACTCTTGTTACTCCTATTTGGTGTGATATCATTGGAGAGAGGTGCGTGATCTTGTTTGGCTATCTAGCCTAGGGTTTGCTTCCAGAATGATTCTCTGTCAAGGTTAAGGTGCTTGGGGGTGGCTTCGGCCTATGGTTGGGTGACAATAGTGATATTTTCTATGGTTAAATGAGCACATCCATTAC
The DNA here is from genome assembly GCA_009831015.1 of Picea engelmannii. Taxonomy (NCBI): domain Eukaryota; kingdom Viridiplantae; phylum Streptophyta; class Pinopsida; order Pinales; family Pinaceae; genus Picea; species Picea engelmannii. The sequence continues at coordinate 95,766 of ML799969.1, read as the reverse complement.
TTTCTAACACTCTATACCTTAAATCTTTGAGGATCCAGTGACTTTGCCTACCTTGGCCTGCAATATTAGCCTGTTAAGCCTTGTATTTGATCAATTCAAAATTGTGACTCCATTTTCCCAATGGCCCATCTTCATTGTTCCAACCAAACAATTCAAATCAAACAAACAAACCTTGAACTATCATAACTAGCCTAATATTTTAATATAAACAAATCCAAATCTTACAGAGAGATCTCTCTCTGAAGCTGGCAGGGCTAGATCCCAGCTTCCAAAGTGGTTTTGTGGTTACCTCTGTCATTTCTTTTATAGCCTTAAGAAATTACAAAGTGATAACATAGTGGCGACCATACTAGGGACGAAAGCTTAATCTCCCTTGGGAAAGAGTATCAAGTTTTTAGATCTGATTGTTGATGGTGGATAGTGATCGAACATAGGAAGGTTGAAATCATCCACCTGGAAACTCCATTCTCAATTATATCCAGATGAAAGAATATCATGGTGACTCCACTGTTAGAAAGATTCATTGCTTGAGGCATTCACTAATGAATCCACTAGGCTAATGAAGAACTTAGAAGCTGATATTATCATTTCAAGGTATGCATGTTTAGATTTTTCACAAATTTATGGTTTCCCGGATCCTTTACCCAAGGATGAATATTTTTTGAGAAATGGTCCAAAATTTAATGGAGATGATATGAGTTTGACTTGGAAACATTTATGAAATTTTTGTGATTTCATTGAGATTCTTAGAGTCAAACATGAAGATGTTTTCCATAGATTGTTTCATGATTCGTTCCAAGGAAAGTGTAAAAGTTGGGCTAAAGGTTCGCCTGCTAGATCTATTAGAACTATTACATCTTTCTGGATTGTCTTTTTGGAAACATGGATGGAGGGAACAAAGTTTGTGGCAGATTGTCCTTCCATTCAAAGATTTATGGAATGGAACGATATGTGTATTGAATATGGAGGTGATGAAAACTTTTTTGCATGTTTATCTTCTTATTTAAAGTACTGTAAATGTATCTTAGAAGCCAAGATTCAGTTTTTGGATGAATATGCCAAAGATATGGAAATAGAGCTCAAAGCTTTAGAAGTTCGGGAAACACCTCAAATTCCTCCATTTCTGAGTCTTCCTTGTGAAGTTTTATGTCAGCAGAAGAAAGATTGCACATGGCTACCTTCCCCCTTTGATTTGGGAGATCAACAAACAAATTTTAACAACCATTATTTCTATGACCCTATGGTTGAATATATGGAAATATTTTTCAGTTTAATTTCACAGCCATGCATCCATTTTGACAAGCATAAGTATTATGAGTTTCCCTTACCATCACAAATTCCAGTGTTTATTCTGCTCAAGCACAATCAAGCAATCCAATTATGTGAGCAACTACTTGACTGGATTTACTGGAAATTTGAGATCACTTGATTCAACAGTTGTCTTCATCATATTAGAGTAGGATTGTGTACATAAATAAGCGCTACTTTTTTAGCATTCTTTTCAATTTCAGTTTGCAGCATAGCTTTCAGCTTTAGAGTATAGTTCATATTTTAGAGTGAATTTGATGCAGTTGAGGATTGGAGCAGATTTTCAATTGGTTATCAGTTTCAGAGGTTTTATGGTAGAGCAAGTTGAAGGCTTGGGATCAACCCAATGGATCAAGCTACTAGTCTATGGTGTTCTTTGGCACCTCACTAGGAGGATGCCATCCCCATTGGAGCCACTATTAGGGTCCTATAAATATAGGTAATCTGTTTGTGCAGTTATCCATTTTAGAAATCTGCTGGTAAGGTTTAGCATATGATTCACTAGGTGTCATAGCCTAAAATTTTGTTGATCCAAGCAACCATTTATTTTTTGAAGTTTGATGGCCAAAACAAAGTATGGATCTTTGGGAGATTTTGTGCATATAAAATTCGGTTTAGATTAGATTGTAGGTATTTTCATGGCATAGTGCTTAGGAGAATATTTATAATGTATATCTAGTGCTTTAGACCGACATCTAGATCAAAAGGTTAGAAAGAAAATATTTTGATTTATGGCGCATATGTTTTAACCAAATTTGGAAAATTGACAAAATAGTTTGTCTTGTAGCACATAAATTCCACGCAGATATTCTTCGGTGACTTTATCCCTTTTCCTGATCGACAACCCTCATTTTTTTTCTCCCCCCCCCCCAACCTATCTACATTTATTGGTGGAGG
>ML799969.1:73281-93460 GCA_009831015.1 Picea engelmannii | reverse complement strand
TCCCTACACGACACTTGTCCCCACACCTTCTATCTGTTATCCATGAAACCCTTCCCCCATGACCGTTAGACCGTTAGCATTCCCTTAATGGTCCCGCGACCTAAACCCGTTACATTATTTGATGACTGAGAACCTGTGAAGACTGAGAAAAACTTATCAAAGCTTGTTTTCAGACTACCATCACCCTCACTTATCTTCAACTGCAAGCTAATTTCTTGGTGAAGTTACTAAAAGGATGATGAAAGGAAAACAAAACGACAGAAATAGAGCTCAAAGGGACAGATGGAAAATAAATCAGTATGAGAGGACCGTAAGAAGGTTTTTTGGAGACAGTTTCAACCTCGTTCTAGATTTCATGGGCATGAAGACACCTAGCAGCAGAAGATCAACAGTCAATGAACCAATTCTAGATTTCAATGCACGATATTTGCAGGCAGTTCAAGATTTCCAGCAGATAAATTAGAGATAGTATTTTATCTTTAAGTTTACTATGCAAACTTTTCCAGAAATAGCCACGGTCAACGACAATTCACTTAAAAGTTTGAACAAAAAATCAAAAATAGTATATTTCAAAAATGTCTACATGTTTGTAATAAATTTTATTCAGATTTTTCCAGAAAATGTTGGAGAATATTTTGTAAATCAATTCATTTTGGGAATCTGATATTAGTTTAGTAGAAAGTCTATAAGTATGTTGTAATAAGACTAATAAGTTGTTGGTACTTGTTTTGAATTATAGGACTAGTATTGTAAAGCATCCCATAGAGACACCATTGATCAGATTTTCCAGTAATACAGTGCAATTATTACAGGATGCTTGTGTCAACTTTATTGGTGAACTGCATTGTTTCATGTTAATTTGTTTTCTTTTGTTATCACTATTATTTCCTAAATTCTGAATTATTCTAAGAAGAGAAAGGAAAAAAAATGTTTAAATGTACACTCTGTCTCTGGCTTAAGAACAATTTGTGTGTTTTCCACTGAAGATTAAAATCAGAATTCTTAATTGCTTTGTTTTTTATTGGATTTCTAGACCTTTTCATCTCCTCCATACCTTAAATATTTGAGGATACAATGAATTTTCCTACCCTGGCCTGGAATATTATCGTGTTAAACCTTGTATTTGATCGATTCAAATTTGTGACTCCAATTTCCCAATGGTCCATCTTCACTGTTCCAACTAAACAATTCAAATCAAACAAACAAACCCTGAATTATCATAACTAACCTTATATTTTAATATAAACAAATCTAAATCTTACAGAGAGATCCCTCTCTGAAGCTGGCAGGGATAGATCTCATCTTCCAAAGTGGTTTTGTGGTTACCTCTATCATTTCTTTTACAGCCTTAAAAAATTATAGAGCGATAACATGTGGCTTTGACTGGAGTTTGAAGAAATCTTAGGAATCCTCTTGTTTTCCATGTTGTTTATCTTGTTCTTTTACATTAGATACCTATTCATAGTTATTCTCTCAATGGGGGGGGGGATATTTGCTTGAATAAGGAGGATAGGGTAGGGTGTATTACCTTTAATTTTGAGATTATAAGTTATAAAATTATTTTGGGTTTTCTCAACATTTCTCCACAATTATCTAGAGATGTTGCAATCTCAAAATTTACAACCATATAATATAGTATGACTGAAAAGAGTCTCAAATATGACTTTCTTCTTATCCCATAGAAAAAGGTATGTTGACTTACAACTTTTTTCAAGCCCATAATAAGCTTTAGACCCTCCATTTATCCTTTTCTCAATGTTATAGTTTCGTTTAATCTTGTGATGATGATGAATTGCAAGATATTTGTATGAAGTCACTTCCTCCAAATTTGTGTTGTCATACATGAAATTAGTGTAAGTTATATTTTTGGATATAATTATCTTATCCTCTGTTTTGTTAGTGTTTATAGTTATACATGTATTAGAGAAGAAATCATTAAATATTTTTAGTTTATTGTCGAGATCATAGGGACTCATCTCCATAAGAACAATATCATCAACTTACTACAAAAGGATGATGAATATACCATTGAGAGTCGTGTTAACACAACCTGCTTCTTCCAAACAACCTTATAACTTGTCAATATATATGCCAAAAAGGGTAGGGCATAGAGGATAGCCTTTCTTTTAACTCTTATATTACAATTAATTTCTTCTGACTAGCCTTTAGTGTTCTTAAACTTGGTAATAATGTTCTCATACAACCTACAAAGGATGAAGTTTTTTCTTTGGATGACATAGAGTTCAGAGTTAAGAAGCTTGCAAATCGGAAAGCTAAGGACATTGAAGGATACCAAGCTGAAATTTTTAAAATAAAAGGGCTTGTCCTCATCCCTCACATACATAATCTCTTCAATTTAGCAGTCAAGAGGGGCTTCCCTAAACCCTGGATGCAAAGCCTAATTGTTCCTATTTTTAAAAATGGGGATGGAAACATTCCCTCTAATTATAGGACCATTATCATTAGCTTGATTTTATCCAATCTTTATGGAATTATTTTGGAAAAGAAGAATAACATTTGGCTAGAAAATCACAGTAAAAGATGTAAAGGCCAGGTCAGGTTTAGGAGACATGATTCAACTGTGGACCATGTTGTTACATTTATGATCATTGCAAAGAAGTTATGAAATAACAAAACCAATATTTTTTGTCGTTTTGTTGACTTTAGAAAATATTTTGAAATGGTTCCCAGGAAAAACCTTTGGAATAGGTTGGAAGAGATAAAAGTTCCTTTCGAGTTGAGGGATGTTGCAATAAGGATGTATGGGAATTTTATTTCCAAGTTTAAGAACACCAAGGGATGGTCAAAAGAGATTAACTTTAATATTGGATTCAAGCAAGGTTGTCCCTTGTCCCCTACCCTTTTTGGCATATACATTGACAAGTTAGAAGATTGCTTAGAAGAAGTAGGTTGTGTTGACCCTAGTCTCACTAGTATACTCATCAATATTCTTCTTTATGTCAATGATATCGTTCTTATGGTGAGGAGTCCCCATGATCTTGAAAACCAACTAATAATCCTCAAGGATTTTTTCTCCAATAAGGGTTTGATTATTAATACTGACAAGACTAAGGTCATGATCATTAAATCCAATAAGATCACTTATGATACCTTCGTATATGACAACAACAACTTGGAGGAAGTGAATTCATAAAAATATATTGGAATCATTTCAACACAAGCTCAATTGGAATTATAACATTGAGAAAAGGATTATTGGGGGATGGAAATATTATTATGTTCTTGAAAACAATTACAAATTAGTCAACCTTTGGATATGGGATAAAAAAAAAATCCTCTTTTAGACTCTTGTTATGTCTGTTATTCTTTATGGATGTGAAGTCTGGGGATGTAGTATCTCTCATGAATCCTGGAGAAAGATAGAGAAAAAAAATTATAACCTGTAATATCAAAATTAAAGGAAATACACCCTATCCCATCCTCCTCTTAGTGGAAATCATTTTCCCCATTGAGACCATGGTTGTGACTAGACACCTAATGTATAATAACGAATTAAAAAACATGGAAAACAAGAGGATTCCTAAAATTTCTTCAAAATCTAGTAATAACCACCGTCGACTCAAGTGAGATGGAATAAATATGCCCAATCTTTGCTAAGTTATTGGGGAATCATGGAAAACACCATTTTGCAAAATAAGGATACCATTAAAAATATCATCAAATCAAAATTTAAGGAGAAAATGTGGTGTGATAAAGAGTTAGAGGCATGGATGATTTTAAGGATGGAAATTTATTTTGAAATGTAGAAACCTTGGTGAATATTACTTATCCTTCATATGCCAACTATAAATGTTTGGTGATATTTTTGTAAAAATATTCAAATTTCTAAGGATTTTATATAGTTTTTATAAAATTTTGGTGATTTTTAAGGTGAAATCATTTTATCCTATAGAATTTGGGCGAATCATTTTTAAAATAGCGAATCTCATTTTTGGAAAAACCATGGAAAATTAGCCCATGAGCGAAATTTAGCCCCTAAAATCATCCATGGTTAGAGGAAAAAATAAAATTAAGGCATTATAAGGATATAATCAAGCATAATCTATAAGGTCAAAATTATCTCTCTATTGTGACAAGTGTAAAGAAAAAAGAAGAATTTATAAGATAAGAACAAATTCTCACGAGCTCCATAGTGAAACTGGCATTGGTCAATTCCTAAAATGCCATGGGATGAAAGAGTGTGACACCTTTGTGAAACTAAGAAGGTTGAAGATAAAAATAACTTTCTCTTATATTTTTCATCCTATACCCAAATTAGATCTCAATTTCAAAATACTTGTCACACTACCAACCTTCCTAACCTTTTAACTCAACAAAACTATGGTGATCTTGGAAAGCTTCTCTTAATGTTTTTCTAGCACATAAACAAAATTATAAAGGTTTGTAAGTAATCCCTTACCCTCTTAAGGTCCGATAGACCAATTTGGTCTCAGTGGACATTAATTATCATCATCATTGCAGCAATTGTCAATTCGAGAGGAAATTTTATCTCTTCTAACCTATTCCAAAGGTTAGTCATGGGCACTATGTCAAAAGCTATTTAAAGTCAACAAAACAACACAAGAGATTATTTTTATTATTGAAACACTCCTACACAATGATCCTAACTATAACAAGGTGGTGCACAATCAAATGATATCTCCTAAATTTGGCTTGGAATTTAGCTCTTTTTCCATGACTTTCAAGCCATATATTCATCTTGTTTTCTAAAATAATTCCATATAACTTAGATAAAAGGGATATAATTATAATGGTCCTAATAGTTAGAGGGATTTATTTTATCTCCACTTTTAAAAATATGTACAATGATACTTTGAGTCTAGGGTTTAGGGAAACCTTGATTGAGTGTTAAATTGAACAACTTGTGGATGCGAGGGATGAGGATAGGCCCTCCAACTTTTAATATTTCTACTTGGTATCCTTTGATGTCCTTAGCCTTCCCTTATGTAAGCCACTTAACCCCAAACTCTATTTCATCTATTGAAAAAACGTCTTCCTCTGTAGAAATGGTTTGAATGATGTCCACAACAATAGGGGATTCGTAAATATTTTTAACATAGGAGTTCTAGTCCCTCGAGGGGATCATATTGTTTTCTAGTTTTACAAGTCAAAAATTACCTCTAAAACTTCTTAATATCTAGCTTATATAGGAGCCAAAGCTTATCTTGTTCTCTATTTTTATAATACATTTTTTTCTTTTGATTAGAACTTTATAAATATTTACCTTGTTAGATTTTAAGGATTCATTACAAGCATTCTTGATGGATTTTCTAGAAATATTACACTCTTTATCATACCGAGGGTTGGCTTTTCTATTTTAATTTTTACACAACACCTCAATAGAGAACTTGTTGATTAAAGTAGAGAGGGTTGTCATATAATTATAATAGAGATAATCAATATTGTTATTATTTCATAGGGTATTTAGTTCATTATTTACATCCTTTAACAAACGATCAACTGTATTTTTGTCGAAGATCAAGTGCTTTGGTTATCAGAATTCTCTTCAATGGTGATTTTGTGCATGACAAAATTTAGATTTAGGTTTAAAGGTCAATGATCAGAGTCGAGATGTTGGTCATTTAAGAGGTCAAAATTTACTATTTGGTGTATACGAGGATATTACATATCACATAATCTATGACATTGCTGCCAAGACCATGAATGCAAGTCATCTAGTTGGATTTTGGCAACTTCATTAGACTATTGAAAATCATTAGATCTTGGGAACTACAAAGCTTGATTAACTTGGTACCAAACAAATTCTCAACCAAATCTTTAGAGTTTTGTATATGCAAGCTAAAACAAGTTTCTCATCTATCCATAGAGGATTAGGGTTGGAATCACTGCTTAAATTGATATCTTGATTAGTTTTTATTCTAGCATTAAAGTCTCCTAGCAAGAGGATACTCCCATCATTTCTCAGACTATAAATATTTTGTTCTAAGCCATTGTAAAGACATTTTTTATCTAGATTGTTTTTCTTATAAAAGGTACAATTAATAAGCCTGAAATAACAAATTGTTATATATTTTATATTCTTAACATTAATATATGAGATCTCCATCCACATGTATTGATTGAAAGGGTCTTTCTTGTAACTCTTTTTTATGTAACAAGATATATTCCTTTGTGTAATTTCCCCAACTAGGATGGATGGAAATATTATGTTTGTTTCCCAAAATGTTGTTTCTCTTTGTATAATTTTGTCAAACACTCTGCATTAAGGCTTCTTACAAACAATTTGCATATGTATCAAGGTTATGAATATTGTCAAACATATTACATGCACCCATTACATAGAGAATAGAGAAGATAACCATGGCATCTTATTGTAGTTTGAAAACCCAAATTCCAATAATACAAAGATCCTTATTGGATGTAAAAATAACTTCAAAAAACCTCCTAAACACACAGATCTAATGGCTACAAGGTAGCTGCAATATCTACTAAAAGATAATAAATCAAAAAACATGGTAATGATGTCAAAATATCCTTAAGAAGTGATGTGTCCTTTTCTGGACCATCCAACCCTCGATGGTACGATGTTGATATGCTCCTCAAATACTTATTGCAACAATTCGATCACCCATGTCGGACATCTCTACAAATTCAAATCACAGAGGGCCTCGCAAGATGAGACTGGACAAAAAGTGGGGCCTCGCGGAACAAGGATGGACAACCAGTGAGGGCGTCAAGGAACACCCTATGCTCAAACCGTAGAGCTGACTCCTAGTATGGTTTATCGAAATCCCTTGAGTACTTGCGAAATTAGAGTACGGACTCCTCCATATGGTTCCATGAATATCCTACGCAAGTCAATATTCCTCCAAACTTAAACAACCCCAAGAGCGAAGCTCTAATGGGTAATCAAAAACTTAAGTATGACTTAAACTAGGTAATCAAAAACTTAAGTATGACTTAATCTGGATATGAGTTAATAACCATATATTTGATAGTATCAAACCATAATTGTGATGTGACTGGAGGTTACGTCAAATTAATACTAGTTGCAACAATAGACTTACTCGAGGCCTGTGAATCTTTGAGGGTCTATTGATAGTAATTTACCGTCATAACCTAAATTATGAGTATATTTATATTGTTAGCGACATTTCTTGTAAAGGGGGATGAAATGCGAAGGAGTGGGTAAAAACCCACTTACCCTAAGTTCAGAATGCAAAATGCGCTTGTGGTTAAGCGGCAAGCGAATCTGGACGGCAGATATCGGAGCGCCGGATCAATGGCGCACATTGGATTTCGGAGCCCCCTGCCTTTCTACCTTTAAGCGGAGGGGAGGGTCAGGAATCGAAGGCGCACCTCTCCAATGGCTATGATCAGAGCGCCCAGATCAACGGTGTACAGGAAATTCCGGACCCCCCTTGCCTTTCTTCCTTTAATAAGCGAGGGGGGGTCCGGAATCAGGCGCGCATCTTCCCAACGGCCGAGATCAAAGCGCCTGGATCAGCAGTGCTCAGGCGATCCCACCCTTCTCAGCTGCTTCACTTTTAATCAATGTGGGGCCTTCCCCCATCATGTCATCCCTTGAGTCGCCTTTCCCTTGTAACCTATCTTCCACTTCACCTCATAGCATGGCCCTCCCTCAGTCCATCGTCCTCCTACCAGCTGCCATGTGTCCCCCCTCTCTCCATGTCACCCATCCATTCATCCTCGTGGCACCCTTACCCCTTTTTCTCATTTTCTCCTGACACCTCATGCCAGGTGTTCTTCATCTCCCAACTCGCCTCCCCTCCTCCTTCAGTCCCGTCACCTTATGACTTCCCCGTCATCTCCCTACGGCGTTGTGCCTCGTCATAAGAGCGCTTCAGCCCTCTCCCTCCGGCTATGTATGGTCGTCTCTGTTCTGTTCCCACTCAAGCCTCGCGCTCCATGTCTCCCCTGCCCATCCACCACCCCTCGTTATACACCCTAGCCTTCGCGCTGGCCTCCACGTCTATTCATCAGGCCGTTCAGCTAATCCAGGTGGCAGCGCGAGGGACCCTCCACGTCTTAAGGGTGCCAAGTTAGTCGGGTCGTTCTCAATCCCAAGGAAGTATTTATTAAGGTAGTTGGTGGTGGTTAGACATCATCTCCGCCATAAAGGGAAAGTCCGGCGATGAATTAAAAGCATGTTGATTCGCCCACAGGACTGTCAGGAGGTCGATTGCGTCTGCCATAGGTGCATGATCATTCAGAGACTGTAGGTGCAGATTGTCAGAATCCATGCAAACGCAATGTTTTTAATGCAACGTCTCGATTTTGTTGTAATTGTTGTTTTGAGTATATGTAGGCGTTTTCGCCATTTTCATATCTATTGATGGTTGAGCAAGGCTCTCGGTGGTAAACTTTAATGAAGCACTATTTTTCTGGTTATGTCTGGACTCTTGAGACTTCTTGTCTTATGACTGTCAGTTTTTCTTTCATGTCTTTGTTTACACTGTATCAGAACGGCTCGGAATTGGAGAATCCAGTCGAGTTGTAACTGTTATAGGATGATGTAGAGTTTGATCATTGTAACAGTTGCATTGTTTCTAATCAGTCCCCGTGATTTTCTTAGCACTGAACGACTTGGAATTGGAGAATCTAGTCAAGTCCCCCCTTTCAGTTTCCCGAAGCTCTGAACTAGAGGATCTCGCATTCATAGTTTTTCTTATACAAATTACTGAAAGGCCCGTTGCCTGAGGTAGTTTGTCCACTCCTCTCACCAAGTCTTCAACCTGCTCATTTTCAAATCAACCCACTAACTGAAGTTAGATCAAGACCTCCTTTTTTCCTCACATGTCGGACCCAGTCCCTGAGTTTGAGTGATATCTCCCCGAGTCTCTACCCATTTGATCACCCATTAAAAGCTATCGTGACAAAAACTAATGGGTGTCGGGCTCTGCTCCTGCAAGCAATCCAAGAGTGACTTATGACGCTAACATTTCTGGTGTCATTGCTGAGGACGAAGTTGAAAATCTTCCCTAGGATTGAACAACATCGAGCTTCTGATTCTGAAGGTGCATTAGGCATCAGAGCCCTTGAAGATTGCTATTGTGCACCTGGAAACTCCATTGTGGCGACTCCACTGCGGGAGAACCTGTCGTGTCAATTGTGGCTTTCAGAGGCAGACACACACGGTCCCATCCATAGCTACCTCTAGCTACACTTGAAATCGATCGGGAGGTGGTCCTTGGAAAAGGAAAGGCCTCTAAAGGAGAAGCTATCGCCACTGAACCAGGTAATCCACCATCTCCTTCTGTAAGAACTCCATTTTCTCCTCCTCAGTTTCCTAGCAGACCGCTTTCTAAAGTTTCTCGTTTCCTGAATTTTGGGAGTGTTCCTGTTGAGGTTTCCCCCCTGGTCTGGGATTAGAGGGAGAAATCCTTATCACTCCCATTTCTCCTGAAGCTATACCTCTATGTAGACCCAGGACCACAGAATATTTCCCCACTCCTAGCTTTACCGCTCCTCCTCTTGTTACTGTCACCGCTTCTGCATGAAGGGAAGCATCAGCTGACTTAAGCTCACTAGCCTTCTCCCTAGATCCCCTATTTTTTCCCTATCCCCTTAGAATCTCATCCCCAGTATCCGCTTTTCAAGCTCCTTCTCCTTCGAGTTCTCCTCCACACAATATCCCTATGGCAGGAGAAAATCCCCCTATGACCAGAATGGAGGCCATTATAGCTGCTAGGTATGCTCCCCTCGTGCTACCGCAGCCTCTCAACACTCTCCCAGCAAATGGTTACCTCAAATAGCTGCCCAAGTTTACGGGTGAGGGGGACATAACTACAGAAGAACACCTAGAAGCATTTTATAGTTTCACATGTGATAATAACATCATGCATGCAGACGTATGGATGAGGATTTTTGTCCATAGTCTTCAAGGCGAGGCTAGAAAATGGTTTAAGGCCTTGCCTCTCGGATCTATTGATGGGATTGAAGCTTTAGATAACACCTTTTTGAGACAGTGGGGAGATAAAAAAGACTTCATGTATTACATGACAGAGTTTGGGTCTTTGAAGAGAAAAGAAGGAGAGTCTGTCTCCGACTTCTCCAAGAGATTTAATAAAATGTACAACAAAATCCCTGCTAAGATAAAACCTTCCGAAGCCTCTGCAAAGATCACTTATGCTAGCGCCTTTGATCCCGATTTCTGCCTCCTGTTGAGGGAAAGAAGAGCCACTAATCTGGCCCATATGCAGGATGCAGCCATGGAGGTAGAATCTAATATATTGGTTGTCGACCGACTCAAGAACACCGCTGGTAGAAACATATCTAGGCAGAGGCCTGAAGCTTCCTCATCCAGTTCCCCTCCCCTTCCCCTTCAGACAGATGAGACAGCTAGAATACTAAATTCACTTTCTGCTAGAATGGAAAGGTGGGAGTTAGAAGGGAAGCCCATGTACAGAAATCCCCAGAATGTTGATGGTAGAGGTTTCAGGAGACCTGATAACAATGGACCACGGGCCTTCCCAAGGGAACAAAGGGAAAAAGACAGAGAATATCAAAGGATTCAAACCCCTATCCAAAATAACCTGGTTACTCATGAGGGAGGGGAGGAGATAGATGAGTTCACCCCCGAAATTCATTGTGTTGAAGAAGCTCCTCCTTTTCCCCATTTGACTCAGTCTGCATATGAAAAATCCTTGATGAAAATCCAAACCCATGAGTTAGGTAAGGGAGAAAGGGTTGGTCACACCTCTAACAGATACAATCTCAGGTCAAGAAATAAAGAAGGAGACTTTGACAGCCAAGACCAGCCCCTCATAGCAGATAGGCCTACTAAATCTGCAGCAGCCACTACTAAAGAAAAGAAAGCTCAAAGTGCTTCGCCAGCAGCCAAGGAGCCTATCACTGAGGTAATGGAAGCTCCTAAGCCTATCCCCTCCTTCAATTTTGAGCATGAGATTCAGAAGATTAGAATTCTTGTACCCCTATCTGAACTCGTTAAAAACGAAGATTTCAAAAGGCCCCTCTCCAAGTTGCTACAATCTGAGTCCCCCCAGCCTCCCTCTGACTTAGTGAACCTTCAAGATGAGAAACCAGCTGTCATCCTAGATCCCATGGTAGAAGACAGGGATGATTCATCCCCTCCCTTCTACACCCCCTGAACATACATGATAAAGTGTTGCATAATTGCCTCATGGATTCAGGAGCTTCCCATAACCTTATGCCCAAGGTAGTCATGGAAGAAATGGGACTGGAAGTAACAAAGGCCTATCATGACTTGTACTCTTTTGATTCAAGGAGGGTGCAATGTCTTGGAGTCATCAAATATCTGGTGGTCTCTTTATTTCAGCTACCCATGAAGAGTGTGGTTATGGACATTGTGGTAGTTGATTTCCCCCCCAAGTTTGGAATGTTGTTGTTTAGGTCTTGGATTAAAAGACTTGAAGGAACGTTACAGATAGATCTCACATATTCCACCATTCCGGTCTTTGGAGGGGAACACAGGAGGTTGTACAGAGAATCCCAACTAGCCTATATTGTTAGTGATGAAGCAAACCCCATTAATCACCCCATCTTTGCACTTGACACTGATTTAGGATCTAGTTTGTTACAGATCACTGGATCTCCCGAGCTCCCTGTACAGATCAGAAAGCAGACCATTCTTAATCAGCAGATGCCTCTTCCAACCACCTCTGTTTGGAAAATGTTCTTTGACGGAGCTTCCTCTAGTATAGGCACAGGCGTTGGAGTGATTTTCATATCGCCTTGTTAAGAGACCATATCCCTGTCATACAAGCTGGAATTTGAAACCACCAACAATGTGGCAGAATATGAAGCTCTTGTTATGGGCATAAGGGTTGCGAAAGAGATAGGAATTAAGGAGGTGTCAGTGTTCGGAGATGCAGAACTGGTAATCCAACAGTTCATGAATGTTTATCAGGCCAAGTATCCTCAGCTCAGGAGTTACAGAAACGAGGTATGGGACCTGATTGATAATTTCTTCTCAGCTTTCAACATTACTTTTGTCCCAAGGGAAGAAAATACCTCGGCCAACTCCTTAGCGGTCTCGGCTAGTCTGTTCAGGGTCCATTTGCCACCAAAGATCCATGGTGAGGTCGAAATAAGATACCGATCATCCATCCCGGACAATGTAAAGCATTGGGAGGTATTCAGGGACAATCTCGAAATCAAAAATTTTCTTTAGTCTGTCAATGAGTTTTCAGCATTGCACATTGATCAGGACCCTGATTCCGAAGGTGATCCTCCCTCTGAGGTATTCTTGAATAAAATCGTTAATCACTAGATTATTCATTTACCTAGAAATCACATTTCAATAGGACTAGTCCCTTTAGGAAGGTTGTTCGACAAGAATTATGTGGCAGTAAAGGGTGGTGTTTCAAATAAAGATGTTGATACAGCTGAATGCAAGATTGGAACACAGGAGGAGCCTAAGTTTATCAAATTATCAAGCATCCTAACCAATGAATAGAGGGCGGAATATACTAAGTTATTAAAAGAATTCACTGATGTGTTTGCATGCGCCTATGAAGACCTCAAGACTTATAACACATATGTCATTGAGCACAAGATCCCACTAAAAGAACAGGCTAGTCCTTTCAGTCAGAAACTGAGACAGATAAATCCCATGTTGCTACCTGTCATGGAGAAAGAAGTGAAGAAATTGTTAGATGCCCAAATCATTGTCCCCTTGAGGTATTCCGAGTGGGTGGCCAATTTGGTCCCAGTAAGAAAGAAAAGTGGAGAAATCAGACTCTGTGCTGATTTCAAGAACTTGAACAGGAGCTCAAGGAAAGACAATTATCCCCTGCCCAACATGGAACACATACTACAGAGGGTGACTAGTGCATCTGGGATATCCATGATTGACGGTTTTTCTGGTTATAATCAGATATCAGTCATGCCTGAGGACAGAGAAAAAACATCCTTCACCACTCCATGGGGCACATTCATGTATGCCAAGATGCCTTTTGGATTGATGAATGCAGGAGAAACATTTCAGCGAGCCATGGACATAGCCTTCATCGGGGAAAAGGAACAGTTTGTGGTAATCTATTTAGATGACATCACAGTCTTTTCCAGGACAGATAAGGAGCACTGCCACCACATGAGGAAAATTTTCCTGAAGTGTTGAAGGTTTGGCCTATCTTTAAACCCCAATAAATCTTTGTTTGCTATGAAGGAGGGGAATCTATTAGGCCATATAGTATCAGCAGAGGGAGTGAGAATTGATCCTAGTAGGGTAGAGGCAATTCAGACCCTATCGCTTCCCAGATCTAAGAAGGAAGTTCAGGCCTTTTTGGGGAAGATTAATTTTCTGAGGAGATTCGTCTCGAATTTTGCTGAGCTGGTGAAACACATCACGGCCATGCTCAGGAAAGGAAATGAAGTGAAATGGACCACTGAGCCCAGGGAATCTTTTGTCCAAATAAAAAATGCATTGACTGAGGCACCTGTGCTAATCAGTCCTGATTATTCCAAAGATTTTTTGATTTTTTCTTTTGCTTCTTGTGATACAGTAGCAGCGGTCTTGTTACAGAAAAATGAGGAAGGGCGAGAGAAACCCATTGCTTTCTTCAGCAAGGCATTGAGAGATGTGGAATTCCGGTACGAGATCATGGAGAAACAGGCCTATGCCTTAGTGAGAGCTCTCAAGGCCTTCAGATTCTATGTCTTGCACTCGAAGGTAATTGCATATGTTCCTTCAGCCTCGGTGAAGAACATCCTTGTACAACCCGACATAGATGGGAGAAGATGTAAGTGGATTTCCAAGATCCTAGAATTCGATCTGCAGATTAAGCCCACCAAGTTGATAAAGGGGCAGGGTTTAGCCAAGTTGTTGGTTGAATCCAATTGCGAAGCCTTGGGGATTAGCTTCATCAATGTATGTTCAGAGAATCTGCAAGCTGGGTTTTCCAATAAGAATTCTCAGGGTGCCTTATCCCTAGAAGCATGTCCCTGGTACAAGGATATCTTGTATTTTCTGCAAGAATTGAAGCCTCCTGATGGAATGGGAAAAAGAAAGGTAAGAGATTTAAAGCTCAAAGCGATCATATATTGCCTCATTGACCAAGCCTTGTAATGGAAAGACCCTCTAGGGGTATTTTTAAGATGTCTGCACCCGCAAGAAGCCCAAAGGGTTATGTTTGATTTCCATAATGGCCTTTGCGGGGGGGCATCATTTCTGGAAAACCACAGCTCATAAAATCCTCAGAGCTGGGTATTACTGGCCTACTTTATTCACTGATGTCTGCAGAGAAATCATAGCTTGCATCAAATGCCAAAAGTTCTCAAGGAAACAGCAGCTCAAATCACTGCCATTAAAGCCTATAGTAGTTTCAGCACCATTTCAGCAGTGGGGATTGGACTTCATTCGAGAAATTCATCCTCCCTCAAGTGGCCAACACATATGGATCTTGACTGCAACAGACTATTTCACCAAATGGATAGAGGCTACCCCTACCAGGAGTACTTCTCACAAAGTAATTATCAGCTTCCTGGAGGATATCATAGCTAGATTTGGTTGTCCAAGAAAAATTTTCACTGATAACGCCCCCTCCTTTCGGTTAGAGCCTCTGATCGAGTTCTGTAAACAGTTCAAGATTTCGTTGATTCACTCTACTCCCTATTATCCTCAAGGAAACGGACTGGCGGAGTCTTCCAATAAAAGTCTGATCAAGCTCATTAAAAAATTATTGGAAGATAATAAAAAGGCATGGGATTCCAAGCTCAAATTTTCTCTGTGGGCAGACCAGGTGACAACTAAGAAGTCCCTGGGCATCTCACCTTTCCAACTTGTTTACGGAACATAGGTTGTTTTCCCCACTCAGCTCGCTTTATCTGTGGCAAAATTCCTCTAGAACCTAGAAGGAGAACCTGACCATATGGTCAGAAGGATTCATCAGATGGTGGAAGTGCAGCAGATCAGAGAACAAGTCATGAACAGGGCCTACAATCATCAGCAGAAGATCAAGCAGGCTTTTGACAGGAAGAGCAGAAAGAGAGATTTCAAGTCGGGTGATCTGGTGCTCAAATGGGATGCACCCAGGCAGGAAAAGGGCAAGCACAGTAAGTTTGATTCCCTCTGGTTCGGGCCTTTCAAGATCTCTGAAGTATTTTCAAACAACACTTACAGGTTGCAGGATTTGGAAGGCAAAGAAGTTTTTAATGGCCCAATAAATGGGCATTTCTTGAAAAAATATTTTTTGTAAGCCATAGTCAGCTCTTTTGTTTTGTAAATATTGTTTTCTATTTTCAGCTTAATAAATGACTCCATAGCCCAACAAAAAGGCACTGAATCTGCAAAAAGAGTCCTTAGAGCATCACAGGGACGACTCTATCCCCCATGGAGCCTAATGTTAGCGACATTTCTTGTAAACGGGGATGAAATGCGAAGGAGTGGGTAAAAACCCACTTACCCTAAGTTTAGAACGCAAAATGCATTTGTGGTTAAGCGGCAAGCAAATCTGGACGGCAGATATCGGAGCGCCCGGATCAACGGTGCAC
The DNA here is from genome assembly GCA_009831015.1 of Picea engelmannii. Lineage (NCBI taxonomy): Eukaryota > Viridiplantae > Streptophyta > Pinopsida > Pinales > Pinaceae > Picea > Picea engelmannii. The sequence goes on along the minus strand of ML799969.1, from coordinate 77,983 downwards.
ATTGGATTCTGGAGCCCCCCCACCTTTCTACCTTTAAGCGGAGGGGGGGGGGGGTCTGCAATCGAAGGCACACCTCTCCAATGGCTATGATCAGAGCGCCCGGATCAACGGCGCACAGGAAATTCCAGACCCCCCTTGCCTTTCTGCGTTTAATAGGGGGGGGGTCCAGAATCAGGCGTGCATCTTCCCAACGGCAGAGATCAAAGCACCCAGATCAGCAGCGCTCAGGCGATCCCACCCTTCTCAGCCACTTCGCTTTTAATCAATGTGGGGCCTTCCCCCATCGTGTCATCCCTCGAGCCGCCTTTCCCCTGTATCCTATCTTCCACTTCATCTCATAGCATGGCCCTCCCTCTGTCCATCGTCCTCCTACCAGCTACCATGTGTCCCCCCTCTCTCCACGTCACCCATCCATTCATCCTCATGGCACCCTTTTCCCTTTTTCTCATTTTCGCCTGACACCTCATGCCAGTTGTTCTTCATCTCCCAACTCACCTCCCCTCCTCCTTTAGTCCCTTGGCCTTATGACTTCCCCATCATCTCCCTACAGTGTTGTGCCTCGTCATAAGAGCGCTTCAGCCCTCTCCCTCCGGCTATGTATGGTCGTCTCTGCTCTATTCCCACTCAAGCCTCACGCTCCATGTCTCCCCTGCCCATCCACCACCCCCCGTTATACGCCCCAGCCTTCGTGCTGGCCTCCACGTCTATTCATCAGGCCGTTCAGCTAATCCAGGTGGCAGCGCGAGGGACCCTCCACGTCTTAAATATGCCAAGTTAGTCGGGTCGTTCTCAATCCCAAGGAAGCAGTTATTAAGGTAGTTAGTGGTGGTTAGACATCATCTCCACCATAAAGGGAAAGTCCGGCGATGAATTAAAAGCACGTCGATTCTCCCACGGGACTGTCAGGAGGTCGATTGCGTATGCCATAGGTGCACGATCATTCAGAGAATGCGGGTGCAGATTGTCAGAAGCCATGCAGATGTAATGTTTTTAATGCAACGTCTCGATTTTGTTGTTGTTGTTGTTTTGAGTATATGTAGGCGTTTTCACCATTTTTGTATCTATCGATGGTTGAGCAAGGCTCCCGGTGGTAAACTTTAATGAAGAACTATTTTTCTGGTTATGTCTGGACTCTTGAGACTTCTTGTCTTATGAATGCCAGTTTTTCTTTTGCGTCTTTGTTTACACTATATTAGAATGGCTCAGAATTGGAGAATCTAGTCGAGTTGTAACTGTTATAGGATGATGTAGAGTTTGATCACTGTAACAGTTGCATTGTTTCTAATCGGTCCCTATGATTTTCTTAGCACTGAACGACTTGGAATTGGAGAATCCAGTCAAGTCCCCCCTTTTAGTTTCCCGAAGCTCTGAACTAAAGGATCTCGCATTCAGAGTTTTTCTTCTACAAATTACTGAAAGGCCTGTTGCCTGAGGTAGTTTGTCCACTCTTCTAACCAAGTCTTCAACCTGCTCATTTTCAAATCAACCCACTGACTGAAGTTAGATCAATACCTCCTTTGTTCCTCGCATGTCGGACCCAGTCCCTGAGTTTGAGTGATATCTCCCCGAGTCTCTACCCATTTGATCACCCATTAAAATCTATCGTGACAAAAACTGATGGGCGTCGGGCTATGCTCCTGCAAGCAATCCAGGAGTGACTTCTGACGCTAACATATATATTTTATGGAAGCTTATAATTTCCAAATGAAATATGGTCTAACAACTATCCCCCATGATACAAGTGTTTGAAAGTGAGATATAGGCTTAGTTAAAGTCCTTATGGGAGAAAAGAAAACCACAAATTAATAATAAGGGTGATATATACACCTAAAGGAAGAAATAAAAACCTCAAATTATAAACAATTGGATAAACCTGGTAGTATGTGAGACTTCCATCTATCATGTTAACACCATGACCAGTGTTTAAAAAGGATCATGCTAATGATTTTAAAGTTAAACAATACAAACTACCACGAAAATAATAAATAGATTTGTATAGTACAGGTTGATGAGACATTGTATTGGTGATTAATTTATTATTTAAAAAAAATGTTGATAAAGAGGTTACATTAAACACTATGAGTCTAACATTGTGATTTGTAGTACTATGAAATGTCTTCTCTGTAATGCCATGGGTTTGACCATAATTGGGTGTGCAAAATGAAAGTTATGGTAGCTTTCCCAAACCTTGTTGAATTTTGGCCTATTATGTAGAGAGAACCTATACAGAATTCCATGTGCACAAGATTTTCTATCTGATTTTGAAACTCACACAAAACATAATATGGACTGTACTCTTTCCAATGTAGTTGGTCTCATATAAGTTGGATCCTCTATGAAGAAGATATGATTGTTTTACCTAGAACACCTGTTTGAGACTAGTTATGCTCTCATCCTATAAATGCTTAAATTATTGTAACATACCCAACCCCTTAAGTACCTTCTAAGGAATTGGGTGTCAAAATTTCTATTTTTCCAAACTACTTTATCTTTCCACTTAAACCCCATATATTGATTCTTCTCGTCGAGAGCTTTCCAACAACTGTAACCATACTCAATGTTAAGCTCTTGATCAAACGTTACAACCTTCCAAAGTTTTTGGTCTCTTCAACATCAATTCCCCTGCAGTGTCACATGGCCTCTATCTGGAATCCTACAACACATACCATCTCATGTGGCACAGACATGGAATCTTCCATGTCATTCCCTGGACCCACGCCATGTTTGTCTTCCAAACAATGTCTCTCCTTGCAATCGAAACCTTCCAATCGGAGTGCTACCACTCTGAACTACTCTGCACATTTTTAAAATTGAGTTCAATGGCATCCACCTTCGATAGATCGGATGGTCATGGTGATCTGATAATCTATTTTTTTAATTGCATCAGGATATGTAACTTGCATGACATTTAATGGCCTTTCCCATTCTCATTGTACTTACATCATTGGTTCCCATGACAAATCAACGGTTATCATGCATCGCAGCAACTCTTCGATCGGTGGTCTAGATCAATCCTCCTATTGGAGTACTTCCTCCTTCAGAACTGTGACCCACTCCGACTGGCACCCCCTCTGATGAATGGAAAATATCTATCATCGAAATATTTGAGGGCTAGGATTTAGCCACTTGTCCCGAGGGATAACACTGACAGGGTCTACGAATTATGGGCTACCACATGTTATTCTATGGACATGTTGGCACCACTCATCATCCTGACTTCACTGTTGGTTGTGGAGCCTGATTATATTCCTAATTCAGAGCTCCTTGCTTTCAACCGTGTTTATACCCCATGAAGTATTTACACCCCAGAAGTATGTACACTCTTCCATGCGGGGGAGTGCAGAGGGGGGTACCCCCTCTGCAAGGTCTGGGGGGGCTATCCCCCCGACTGGGGGGGTTGGGGAAAAGAAGGCCCCCAATGGGAGTTTGGGGGTGAAGCCCTCGAAGGAAAATTTTCCTTGTAAATGTATATTGTAATTTCATTGTAAATCTGGACCGTTCATTATAAGGTCACAGATATAATAGTAGAGATTATGTTAGGGTTTTTTCCCTAAAAGGCAACCCTCTTTTATGAGGGAAATGTATTGCGGCTATGATTGATGGAGAATATTGTATTCTGAGCAAGGAGACTGTGAGAGAAAGAAGAGGAAGTTACAGTGGGTTTTGTTGTAGGTTGTATCCCTTCATTTGCTAGATAATAATAAAGGAAGGACCTGGAAATTTCTCTGGTGGATGTAGCCCACACTGGGTGAACCACGTAAATCTGTGTCTCTCTTGTATTGTGTATCTTTTGTGTTTTGTTTCCGCATTTGTTTTATTTTATTGATATGTGGTCCTGTTTTTTCTAACAATTGGTATCAGAGTGAAAGGTAACTCGCAGGAAAAGAGGGTTCTTGGTTTGAGTGGGAGCAATGTTGGAAGATGGAAAGTTTAGGGTCGATAAATTTAACGGCCAAAACTACCAGTTATGAAAGATGCAGATGGAAGATTATTTATATCAGAAGGATCTATTCCTACCATTAGGTGGAGTAGCAAAGAAGCCGACGGCCATGAAGGATGAACAATGGGAGATTCTTGACAGAAAGGCTCTAGGAACGATACGGTTGAGCCTGGCAGTGTCGGTGGCTTTAAATATTTCCAAAGAAAAGACAACGAAGGGTTTGATGGATGCATTGGCGAAATTGTATGAAAAACCCTCGGCATCCAATAAGGTATTTCTAATACAGATATTATTTAATATGAAGATGTCAGAAGGTGGGTCTGTTGCAGATCATTTAAATGAATTCAATACAGTTACTAATCAACTAAGTTCTGTAAAAGTGGACTTTGATGATGAGGTCATGGCTCTTCTAATCTTGTGCTCATTGCCAGAAAGATGGAACAGATTGGTCATGGCTGTAAGTAACTCTGTCTCTGGTTCAAATACTTTAAAATTTGAAGTTGTTGTTGGTGTTATCCTTAGTGAGGAAATGCGACGGAAAAGCACTGGTGAGACATCAGGTAATGCGTTGAACATGGAGAACAAGGGAAGACAAAAGGATAGAGGAAAGGGCTCAGGGAACCGCAAAAATTCTAGGAAGGGCAGATCCAAATCCAGACTTGGAAAGATAGAGTGTTGGAATTGTGGGAAGAAAGGACATCTGAAGAAAGATTGCAGAGCTCCAAAGAAACAAAGAGATGGACAGCAGGAGAGAAATCAGGA
>ML799969.1:0-65805 GCA_009831015.1 Picea engelmannii | reverse complement strand
ATGGTAACAATTCAAAACAAGTTCACAAAGTGATCTCAGAATTGTTTTCAACAACAATTCAATCACTTCTATTAATCCAACTATTAATTAGAATGAACCCATCATTCTTTACACATGTATTATCCGCCAATATTTTTATTACTATGTCCCCCCAACAAAGTTTTGTTGTAATTTATCATTATGTAGCTATGTTAATCTGCAACTCTCTTATTGTATTATCTAACAGTGCCTGAAGTGTTTTCAACTTCATGAGTTAGCAATACTCACATCATTTCAGTTGTTATCATAATCATTTCTATTTTATATAATATATACATGCATTCACCAAAATGCATTCAATAATTCTTGTAATACCACTTGTAACATTTTTAATAGTTCCAAAACGTGAGCTCCAAATTGTAACAAATAACAATCCAATCACCTTTAACTAGTATTCATATTAAATATAATGTAATTATCCATCATTATGTATTTTCAACACCACATGTTTTTAATAATGCAACAATTAATTACTAAATATCAATTGATGTGCCAATACCCATGGCCACAACTACACAATGCATCCATGCATTGACTACATAATACCACATAACTATGTCATGCATTCACCAAGGTGAGTTGGAAGGTTTGGCCAACGCCTCAACACATCATCTACAAACTTCCTACTACTTGCCTGACTATTTGGATACCTTCCTTTTCAACCCAAACACAACACCAAGAATATAATTCTTAAGTGCTCTTCAGTGTTAGCAAAGAGGTTTCATTCCAAACATCAACTATACAGTAGATACCATTGAGCACTCACATAGCACTATAGCCCTTCTATATCCAACCATCTCATGGGCTCACACACGATTAGATCTATGGATATTTATTGTTATAGGAAGAGTATGTCTCTTGAATTAAGCCTGTTATGATCCCATAACCAATCAAAACACCATATACAACTGAAAATCTATCTAAATGCATTCTAGCATCAATAAAGGCTACATACTCTAGGCCTTTGGCCATTACATATCAATTTAAATATTGAAAAATTAACTGAGGGAATTCTTACTTCAATTCCCTTCAACATCTATGAAACAAATGCATACACGGATGGTTTTTATCAACCTACTTGATGCTACCTGATTAACTGGTATTTGTAGAAGCTCACAGACTTCCTCCTTCGTCATTTTGATCACCATTCCTACCACCCTCATGGGTCTTCACATAGATGGAATCATAAGAAACGATAGCAGCATCCACCTCTTAAACCATGCAATATCATTTTTTTCCTGAATACATAATCCATCATTAGTCGTACTCAATTTCCATAACATCATTATTTCATAATAGCATATTATTATAAATTCACAAGCATGTTATATGCATATCCAAGCATGTGCATATGCACAATTACACATCCATATGCACCAAGCATTTGTTGATACTGAGAGGGGGGTGAATCAGTATCAAGTACAATTTAAAACATTTTTCAACTTATACTTAAAACATTCAACTATATCCAATGAGAAATGAACAATAGTATAAGAGTTACACCAATACACCACAATACACCATGCACAATATATGAGAAATAATCAATAGTTATTGTTCAAGGGAAGTAATGACTTCCAAAGGTACCTACAACTTTCAAATGTAAATGGAGGGATAGACCTCCAAGAGGAATATACAATCCTCCAATATCAAGAGAGGATTTACTCTCCATCCTTGCCCCTTCCTTCCACCCAAGAATATATGAGAGATAATAAAACTTTACATTAAATCATCACCGTCAACCAACCATCACATAGAACCTGATAATGCTTCCTGAGACTTATTCAATTTATGAAATTATTAAATTCTTTGAATACTCTGATCCTGTAGATAATATTACGCAATGTATTCTCTAAAACGTTTCCAATTTTCACTCCTTGAATCCTCCACAAAAAGAAGTTATAGAGAGAATGGTAGACTTTGTTCAATTCTGGTTTATTCAAGACACCGAACTTGTACAGAATGCCCCATGCTCAATATTTAACATCAGATTCTGAAACTCACACACAACAAACTACAGTCCGTACTTTTTCCAATCCAATTTGTCCCACTTCATTTGGATTCTCTATGAAGAAGTTATGACTGTTTTACCCGGAACACTTTTTTATTGACTAGCTTCAAGACTGGTCAAAAACCCTATCTTCCACAGAGTGTATATCCATAATTATAGAGAATCAAGAAATGAAAATTTTACCACATGTACCTTGATATGTCTTCTCAATACCATAGCAATTTCACCATCTGAATCGTTCTAGAAAAAAAAATTTATAGCGAAAATGGTAAGATGACCTGAAAATAACATACCTTAGAACACATCACTAAAAGACTTCATCCTCCCTTGAAATCCGGCCTTCTTTACTTTTGATTTTCCTTTGAAATTCGACTTGTGTATCAAATGAATGTATAATGATATTTATTTATACCATTTATGTCACTTCCTTTTAACTTCGGGGCCTACATGTACTTCTTTCTTCAATTCACTTTGCCATCTTCAACAATTCATTTCTCCTCAGCCATGACGATCCACGTGACATGCCACATACCACCAGAAACAACATGATGTATAATATCCATCCATGGGTGTTGTATTTGCATGTACATTGTCCTTCATGTCCAAATACCTTCATCAATCTTGTGGTACAAAACCCATGACTAGGGTTGACATCAATGACAACAACCAATCTTCCAACAATCTCCCCCTTTGTCATTGATGGAAACACTCATGCTCCCCCTATCATCATGATCCCAATTTATCTCCCCCTTTGACATCAATGAAAAAGGGTAGGGCTTCTTACCATGAGTTTAATGGCAAAAGGTAACTCTCTGCTTTGGGGTTGCTCCCCCTGAATATGTGGCACTCAATGATACTTCATCCTTATTTTTGGTCTTTAGGAATTTTTCTTCCTTGGAATCCTTTTCTGTGGCTTCTATATTCTCTCTCTTGTTCATGTCTAGGATGTATATGTTGTTCACTCTTCTTGTTGCAATGGCAACCAATATTCCTAAGTTATTTTCTCTGATTTTCCATTTTCGGGAGTCAAACGTAAGAGTGTATCCTTGATCACATATTTTTCTGACACTAAGGAGATTATGTTTCAGATCTTCAACCAATAGGACTTTTCCTTCTTTTACATTTTCACTTCCAAGCTTTACAATTCCTTTTCCAAGTATTTTAGTAGATGAGTCATCTCCAAATGTAACATTTCCACCCTTTTTCTTCAAGCTGACAAATTTGCTTTGATCTCTGGTCATATGAGATGAGCACCCACAGTCTATGAACCATTCATCTTCTTCTTTGCATTCTTTAGCGACCAATGTTATTTGACAGTTTTCATTTTGTGGAATTTATTTCCTTTTCCATGTTGTAGTTGGTATACAAACATTTGGCATATGATTATCTTCCTTCATCTCTCTGCAATCTCATTCTTTATGACCAAGATTATTGCACTTGTAACATACAATATTTTTATCCATTAATGGGTCAAATGGATTATAATTTCTATTGATAGGTCTATGAACATTTCCATATCTACTATTTTCACCATTCATGTATCTTGCATAGTTATTCCTTTCATTGATTCTACAATTGATTGCCTTGTGTCCAAAATTTCCACAAATATAACAATGTCCAAGAAAGAAATTTTGATACCTGGGAGTAAGTGATCTTCTTTGTGGTGTGGTCCATCTGGGTTCACGATCTTTTCTTCTGTAGTTTCCTTCATAATGATTTCTTTCATACCTGATGGGAGAGGATCTTCTTGATGTCTCACTCCTTCTAAATTATAGTCTTCTATTTTGTTGTTCAACTTGTTCTGGAGTGTTGGTTTCATCATTTTCATCTTCCTTCTCTTATTTTGTTGTCTTCAAACTGTCATTGTATCCTAGTCTTGTCTTGTCATTTGGAGATCTTTGATTGCTAAGGATCTCATCTAATTTCAGTGCTTTTTTTTAAACTTCTTCAACTTTTGTGTTGTCAATAGTAGCTCCCCTTTTGTGTGATCCAATTCTGCTTTCAAATTCTCATAATCTTCTAATTGTTCCTTCAAGCGATTAATGGTCTTTTCAAGCTTGTAATTATCTTCTTCACAACTACTCAATTCATCTTTTAGTATTATGTTTGTGTTCCTAAGCTTTCTATTTTCAGTTTCAACATGCTTCAACTTTTCAATATTCTCATCTTCTTGTTCACTCTATGCATTGTCTTTGTATTCCCAAAAGGAATCAAGGTTGGTTTCTTCGTTTGAATCTTATTCACAAATGATTTCTTCTTCTTTATAATTCTTGTGATCATCATCCTGGGTTTCTTGGGTTATGAAGAGGACTTCTCCTCCATCATTATCTTCTTCATCACTCTCATCTGAGGAGATTTCATCATCCTTGGAGTAGAAGCTCTTTTTATTGTTGAGACTTCTCTTTTTATAGTAGAAGTTTTCAACAATATGTCATATTCTACCACAGTTAAATCATTTGAGAGGAGACTTACCTTTGTATCTTCCACTTCCCTTCTGAAACCTTCTTACAAAATTTGCAATTTCTTCATCAAGGTCATTATCCTTGTCTTTTGTCTTCTTTATGGCTTTAAAGGCTGCTTCATTGTTTGGCTGGTCACTTTATGTACCTGTTCTCATTTCATATGTTATAAGAGACCCATGTAATTCATCCATTGTCATTTTGGTCAAGTCCCTAGTTTCTTCAATGGTGGAGACCTTAGCATCATACTTCAAGAGAAGTGATCTAAATACTTTTTGTACAACCAACGATTCATCGAGATCTTCACCTAATCCTCTGATAACATTAACAACTTCATCAACTATAAGAAGATAGGTTGCAATATATTCCTTTTCATTCATCTTCAAATTTTCAAATTCTACTCTATGTCGTTGAAGCTTGACCTGCTTAACTTTTGGATCACCTTTGTAGATACTCTTGAGTTTTTACCATACCTATTTAGCAGTGCTACAACCCATCACTTTGCTAACAATGGTCGGTGCCATTGCTGCTAAAATAACATGCCTAGCTTTTGAATTACAACTCATAAGCTTCTTCTCATTTGGATCGGTTGGAGCATGATTTGAGATTACATAGCCATTTACAAATGAGTACCAAATGTCTACTCCCAAAGACATTAGGTAATTTTTCACTCTATCACTCCAGTATGCATAATTTCTTCCATCAAATTTTTGAATCCCATTTGAAATGTGCTCATGGTCATCCATCTCTTCTCTTCTAGTGCTTAAATTGTTTTGAAGGCAACCTTCTTTGATACCAATTGTTGATATTGAGAGGGGGGTGAATCAGTATCAAGTACAATTTAAAAAAAAAAAAACAACTTATACTTAAAACATTCAACTATATCCAATGATCAATGAACAATAGTATAAGAGTTACACCAATACACCACAATACACCATGCACAATATATGAGAAATAATCAATACTTATTGTTCAAGGGAAGTAATGACTTCCAAAGGTACCTACAGCTTCCAAATGTAAAGGGAGGGATAAACCTCCAAGAGGAATATACAATCCTCCAATATCAAGAGGTTATTTAACTCTCCATCCTTGGCCCTTCCTTCCACCCAAGAATATATGAAAGATAATAAAAATTTACATTAAATCATCACCATCAACCAACCATCACATGGAACCTGATAATTCTTCCTGAGACTTCTTAAATTTCTACAATTCTTAACTTCTTGGAATACTCTGATCATGTAGATAATATTACTCAATTTATTCTCTGAAACATATCCAAGTTTCACTCCTTGAATCCTCCACAAAAAGAAGTTATAGAGACTTTGTTCAATTCTGGTTTATTCAGAAGACCGAACTTGTACAGAATGCCCACGCTCAATATTTAACATCAGATTCTGAAAATAACACAAAAGAAACCACAGTCCGTACTATTTCCAATGCAATTTGTCCCACTTCATTTGGATTCTCTATTAAGAATTTATGATTGTTTTACCCGGAACACATGTTTATTGAATAGCTTCAAGATTGGTCAAAAACCCTATCTTCCATAGAGTGTATATCCATAATTATAGAGAATCAATAGCTGAAACTTTCACCACATGTACCTTGATATGCTTCTCAATACCATAGCAATTTCACCATCTTAATTGTTCTAGAAAAACAGTTATAGCGAAAATGGTAAGATGACCTGAAAATAACATACCTTACAATGCATCACCAAAAGACTTCATCCTCCCTTGAAATCCGGCCTCCTTTACTTATGTTTTCCTCTGAAATTCAACTTGTGTATCAAATGAATGTATAATGATATTTATTTATACCATTTATTTCACTTCCTTTTAACATTAGGGCTGACCTGGCACTTTCTTATTTTGTAATTATGTTCTTTAATTATCTTCAGGGCCTACATGTGCTTCCTTCTTCAATTCACTTAGTCATCTTCAAAAATCCATTTCTCCTCAACCATGAGGATCCACATGATGTGCCACATACCATCGGAAACAACAACATGATGTATACTATCCATCCATGGGTGTTGTATATGCATGTGCATTGTCCTTCATGTCTAAATACCTTCATCAATCTTGCAGTCCAAAACCCATGACTAGGGTTGACATCAATGACAACAACCAATCTTCCCACAGCATTCACTGTCATCATGCCTACTAATGCATATGCATTTTAACTTCATTGTATGCCTCATGCACTCTAGTAGATTTTTGTTTCAATTCACTTATTTATTTATTTATTTATGTTGTAGTCGGTTGTCTTTGAATTCCTTCAGATCCTTGTTGTCTTGTGTGCTCTAATTCTGCTCATTTGCACTATTGTTCCTTGGTTTGAATACTTTCCAACCAAGTTTCACTTGTCCATTTTGCAATCCAACTAATGTACTCAATTAGCATCCTATTTTGGGTAGTCATATCCAACATTAACTTTATGAAACATTCCAGCACCCTGGAATGAAGTAGCTCAAACATTCCACAATATTCTTGAATCAAATATTATTACTCCTAGTTGTCCATTAGACTACTTCTTTCACACTTAAGCTTTGTAATTGTCTACACCTCTCTTCCTTCAAGTCTAGGAAATCATACTTTTCTTTTCTATTCCCGTTACTTACATTATTCACTTGCTAGCTTCATATCTTATGTGAGGATTCTTGCTTTTGTATTTGCAATTCATTCAGAGCCACTATTCTTGAGTTCTTTATCCACTTTTCATTACCTTCCCTGTAGTTCTTTGTTTCCTCAACCATATTCTACAAGCTTTGTCATGATTCCATGACTATGATATCCAATCCTAGGCTAGAATTGATCCAATTAAATCTCTAATCCTACCAAATCTGCAAGAAACCATTTTTTTATAATTATACATATTATAGAAATCTGCCAATTAATGCTATAGGTATTATTTTTGCTTAATTCATGAATAAATTTATCATTCTCCAAATTATAACAATTTGATGTTATTCTCCTCTGAATCATATTTCTAATGATTGTACTCTTTCCCCAATCTGATAGTTGAGCTGAAAGTTATGGCTTTCTGAAAAGTTACTTTCAGCCCCTTTTCTTTTGTTTTACAACATGATCTTGTCAAAATACTACACAACTCCTTTAACTGGTACAAAATTTGAATTATGCATAGGTGCTTCCTTAAAACCACTTTCCATATGACCATGGATCGAAACAATGGGCTTAATCACTCTTTAGCGCCTTCCTCTATATTCTTCTACATGATATCTTGTTCGAACAGAATGTCTGAGGGCTTGGTTATTTCTAGGCTCTTCACGCCTCTAATCAACCCTTTTACCTTATCATGAGACCGATGCTTGGGACCAAGTCCTCTGGATTTTAGCCTTCAACTATTCTCCCTTTTCAATAGTCCAACTTCTCCAAGAGTAAACTTTGTCAAACCCTTCTATTAACTCCACTAGCATATCGGACGGTTGAGATTTAATCTCCCATTGACTGGGCGGTCTCGACCCATCTGGAGGCTTCAACAAGATCAATGATCGCGACTTAATCAAGCGCTGGGTGATCCGTATTTTATGAGCAGAACGAAATGAATATAGATTATTAACAAGTGCTTAACACAAAATAACGGAGATACAGTAAAACTGGTTTTCTATTCAATAACGAAATAAGCTGAAATTGTAAAATGCAGTGGAAACAAGCTTGTTGGAATGGTGGCGGCTTATCTCTGAGAAGAGATGTGACGACAGCGCGCATTCACAAGAAGAGAGTTACAATGAGGCTTTGAAATCCTTTTTACAATAAGCAATAATGCCAAAAACCCTAGACATCCAAAAGCCTAACCCTAGGAGATGAAGCGCCAAAAGTCATGTGGGCCTCGTTTGGGTAAGTTAGTACATCAACTTCTCGGGGTCGTAACTTTTGCATATGATCTCCGTTTTAGGCGTGTGATAGCCCGTTGGAAAGGTATCATCGAGGAGATTCATTTTGGGGGATAAATTATGTCTTAAAATATAATTGGGGATATCGATACCGAAAAACCTTCATTTAGGCCCTCAAAATGGCCCCAGAAGTTAAAACTGCTAAAAATAGTAAATTGCCAAAAATGTTCGAAAACTGTTTTGAGCCAATTGGAAAAGGTGGGTGGCCACCGATATCCATATAGATCAATCCTCCCTCCTTAGTAATAAATGGTCTCCATTTCATTGAGGTCCCCCATTAGATGAGGAAATTTCTACTGAATTTGGCCCCGGGTGAGCCACTTGCCTTGGTGCAGGAGTTGCCCTCCTTTGACAACTCGATAAAGATGGATCCTTTGTTGTCGAGAGCCTTTGATCTATTTGTCCACAATCTGATCATTGGATTATTGTTGTATGCAATCTGGGTTGAGCTCTGTTGGTGTCATATGTTCTGCTACTTCTGAGGTGTCCAATAATGGTGGGAAATAAGGATGAAGGAGATCCACGTTGAACACTGGGTGCAGGCCAAGGAAAGCAGGAATGTTGAGCTCAAATGAATTATCCCCCATGGCCTTGGTGATAGTGTATGTTCCATAATGGAGTGGGAGACGCTTCTGATGGGGTCCTGTAAGGCGTTCTTTCTGCAAGTGCAACCAAACTTTGTCGCCCACCTGAAACTTATACGACACCCGATGTTGATCATGGCATTGTTTGTACTTGTCATTGGACTTCTGTAGGATATCCTGAACCTATTGGCAGATGTGATAGATCCACTCAATGAACTGGGTGGCTTTGTCAGCTTCAGTTGGAGCAGGAGATGAGTCGCTCAAGGTGACCGCAAGGGGAAGTGCAACATCTATGGGCCCCAATGGTTGGAATCCCAAACCCACTTGAAAGGGGTTGTGGTCAGTTGAGCTATGCAAGGCTCGGTTGTAGCTATGTTGGAAATAGGGAAGGCTCTCATCCCATGTGTGAGGGTTCTTTGAATTATACATGCGAAGGATATGCACAATCATTCGATTTACAACCTCAATTTGGCCATCTGTCTGGGGGCGAAAGGCCGTGGATTTGGTGAGCTTGGTGTCCAACAGTGACCAGAGGCTCGACCAGAATGTGCTGAGAAATCTACTATCCTGATCTGAGACAATGGTTTGTGGGATTCCAAAATGTACCCAGACTCGTTCAAAGAAGATCTTGGTAGTGGCCTCTGTTGTTATGCTCTTCTTGCAAGCAACCAGAATCGCCATCTTAGAAAAGCGATCAACAACCACAAAAACACAGTCATTTCCCTGCTTGGTGGATGGGAGGCCTGACATGTAGTCCATTGAGATGGATTCCCATGGCCTGTTAGGAGTAGGAAGAGGGGTGTACAGGCCATGTTTCTTAGTGGTCGGTTTGGCAATAGCACAGGCAGTGCAGGACCTAATATACTTGTCGACCTCCTGTCGAAGTTTTGGCCAGTAGAAATGTTTTTGTAGCATCATCGTTGTCTTTTCAACACCAAAGTGTCCTACCACCCGACTGTAGTGGGCTTCCCAGATCAGCTTCACTCGCTCACTTGATGGAACACAGATATGGCCCAGACGACACAACAACCCATCCTGAAGATGGAAATTATCGACAACTGCATTTGCACCCAACATTTGGTAGGTGGTGGCAAAGTCAGGGTCTGTCTCATAGAGTTGGGGCCATCCAGATGTCTCATGGCCGCAAGATTCTAGCACCGTGGTGAGTGTTGCGACCGGTGGTCTGCTGAGGAAATCAAAGACGTGATTGGTGCTTCCTGTTTTATACTTGATATTGAGGTGGAATTGCTGCAAGTATGTGGACCACTTTTGATGGCGGTCATTCTACAATTTTCCCTGTGTCTACATGAACTGCAGTGGCTTATGATCAGTGTGGATGACTATCTCCTTCCCAAGAATGTAATGTCTCCACTGGCGGTATTCTTGCACCATGGAGTACATTTCTTTGTCGTAAGTAGGGTACTTACGGATAGTATCTGACATAGTCACTATGGTAGGCCACACGGTGGCCGTGCTGAGTGAGAACGGCACCCACAGCATAGTCTGAAGCATCTGTCTCGATCTCAAAGGGATGTTGCAGGTCTGGTAGTGAAAGTATTGGGGCTGAGCATAAGTGCTACTTCAAATCATCGAACACTTGTTGTTGGGACCAGCCCCACATAAATTTTTCCTTACCACCACCCCTGTTTATTTGGCTGAGGGCCCATGCAATATGGGAGAAACCCAACACGAACCTGCGATAAAAATTAGCAAGTCCCAAGAAGCTTTGAATCTCAGTGAGTGTTGTTGGGGCTGGCCAGTCATGGATGACTTGGATCTTGGCTGGATCCACATGTACACCATGATGATCAATGATGTAGCCCAGGTAATGGACCCTATCCATGTCGAAGGAGCATTTTTGTAGGTTGGTGTATAGCTTGTGCTGCCGCAGGGTGTGCAAAACCTGTTGGATATGCTGCAAGTGTTCGGCCCAAGTCTTGCTGTAAATTAGAATGTCATCCAGATACACCACTACAAAAGTATTGGTGAATGGTCACAGGATATCATCCATCATTCTCATGAAAGTGGCTGGAGCATTTGTCAAACCAAAGGGCATGACCAACCATTCAAAAAGTCCTTCCTTTGACTTGAAGGTGGTGTTCCATACATCTGTCTGTTCTATCGGGACCTGGTGGTAGCCAGACTTCAGATCAATCGTACTGAAGTATTTGGCCCTTATGAGTTGATCAAGGAGGTCATCGATTCGGGGAATCGAGTACCGTTTTCTAACAGTAATTTTATTCAGAGCTCGGTAATCAATACAGAGTCGCCAGGTTCCATCTTTCTTCTGTACCAGCACGATTGGGCTCCCGCAAGGTGATGAGCTAGGGTGGATGTGCCCCTTGTGGAGTAGTTCTTGGATCTGTCGCTTGATCTCCTCATTCTCTAAAAAAGAGTGACAATAGACTGGCCCATTGGGCAGCGGTGCGTCGGGGGTTATATCGATGGGGTGCTTGACTTGGCAGTGCAGAGGTACCCCTGTAGGTGAGGAGAAGATATCTGAGTATTCTTCCACGACCTTATCTAGTTGCTTATGCTATGTGGAGAGGTCGGCCGCAGAGGCCCTAGATGTGGCTGTGATATTTCACTTATTCTGAGAGAGAATCATGAAGAAGACAAACTTCCCCGTATGAGAGATGACCTTCCTGCATTGCTTAGCAGAGATCAAAGAAATATCACTAGGTGGGACTGCCTCGGGTATCCTATACAATTTCCTGTTCAAAGTAATAATAACACTACGAGGCCTAGACTCGTATAAACCATGACGTTTCCATAAATAAGGTTGGCCCAAAAGAACATCACAAACTTCGAGAGGAAAAAAATCACACAATACCTCATCTTTGAAGGGCTTGATGTCGTACGATAGTTGGCACTGTTGGCTGACGTGGAGATCACTTCCTTGGCGGAGCCATCCAATGGTGTAGGATTGTGGGTGAGGATTTTTTGGCAAGGTCAGCTGCTTGACGACGGCTTTTGATATGAGGTTCTTCTGGCTACTACTGTCAACGATGAAGTGAAACGGGGTGCCTTTTACCCACATATGTGAATGGAAGAGGTGCTCTCCTTCTTCTAGCTCGTCTGGTTTACCAGGCTGGAGCTTGGTGGTAGCAATGGTGGCACTGGGTTCCACGTCAATGATCTATCTTCCCCTTTCTGGTTCTATCTCAGAGTTAGAATCTACATCTGATTCATAGGCTTTCACTTCTGCCACCAACGACTACTTTGAGCAGCAATCAGCAGTGTTATGCCAAGGGCTCTTATGGAAGTCGCACCACTTCCCGGTATCTTTCTTTGTCTTTCCGGTGTCCTTCTTTGCTTGTGGCTTGTACTGGTTGTCCTGATACTATCCATCTTTGCTCTATCCTTTGTTCAGTGGATTAGGGACTCCCTTTCCTGGCTTTTTTTGTGAGGGGTTCCCAGGCCCAAATTGCCGCATCTTTTGTTTGAGCTTCTGCTCAATTTTAACGGCATATCGGTAGGCCGCACCCAAGGATGAGATATCCAAAAATTCCATTTTGGTCTGGATGTTTCTATCCAAAGCACCGCGATACTTGAGCACTAGATGTCGATCTGAATCTTTGATGCCCATCTTGGTGTGAAAGGTATGGAAGATATTTGTGAAATCTGGCACTGCTTGGTCTCTTTCTTGCCGCAGTGTGGTCCATTTGGTATACAAGTCGTCATAACTTCCGACAGGGTAGTATTGTTCCTTAATGGCATCCCTGAAGGATTCCCAGGTGGTTGTGACTGAAAATAATGAGGTTCCCTCTGTTTTCTTTTGCTCATAGAAAGTGTCCCACCAATCTTTGACATGGGGAATGGCTTTGAGGAGCACAAAAGTAATCTTTTCTCTATTCAAAAATTTATGAACAGAAAAATACCCTTCTAGTAGATTCAACCACTTGTCTACAAAATCTGCATCTATCTGACCTTCAAATATAGGAATATCAAAGTTTATTTGTACCTTGAAGGGGGCGGCGCCTCTGTTCGAAGAATATGTGTCGCCTGTTGGTAGTTGTCGAAGGATTTGCACGAAACTATCCATCATCTCGTTCCTCTGTTGCGTGAGGGCTTCCTCAATCAACAGTTTGAAAAGATCTCTTGTCCCGTCATATTTATTTTCTCCTACCATGGGAGGTCGCTTGGGCGTGTGAGAGCTTCTGTCCTCAAGAGAAACAAGCTCGAGACCCAACTCTTTTTACTCCGACCTCGTTGGGGACATGCACTAAGACAACAAGGAGCAGACCGCTCTTATACCATTGATCCAAATTTTATGAGTAGAACAAAATGAATACAGATTATTAACAAGTGCTTAACACAAAATAACAAAGATACAGTAAAACTGGTTTTCTATTCAATAACGAAATACGCTGAAACTGTAAAATGCAGCGGAAACAAGCTTGCTGGAATGGCGGCGGCTTATCTCTGAGAAGAGATGTAACGGCAATGCGCATTCGCAAGAAGAGAGTTACAATGAGGCTCTGAAATCCTTTTTACAATAATAAAGAATTCCAAAAACCCTAGAAATCCAAAAACCTAACCCTAGGAGATGAAGCGCCAAAAGTCATGTGGGCCCCGTTTGGGTAAGTTAGTACATCAACTTCCCGGGGTCGTAACTTTTGCATACGATCTCCGTTTTAGGCGTGTGATAGCCCGTTGGAATGGTATAATCAAGGAGATTCATTTTGGGGGACAAATTATGCATTTATCTATAATTGAGGGTCTCTACCTAAAAACCTTCATTTAGGCCCTCAAAATGGCCCCGGAAGTTAAAACTGCTAAAAATAGTAAATTGCCAAAAATGTTAGAAAATTGTTTTGAGCCAGTTGGAAAAGGTGGGTGGCCACTGATATCCATATGGATCAATGGGATGGATGGTCCTTAATTAATTTGGGACTTTGGTGCTCCGGGACTCCAAGACATTACAATTCTCAAGTCGTTCAACTCCCCCGGAGTTCTACTCGTCGAAGTGCTTTCCCTATCCTTCCATTGTTTAATCAAATGGTCATGAGGAATATCAGAGGGTATTAGATCAATGTCTCACATGAACTTGTTACTCCAGGACTCTGGGACATTTTCCCTCATGATTTTTTCAACTCCTCCAGAGTTATACCTGTTGAGGTGGTCATAAAGTGACAATGGGCGCTTATCGTCGGTTAACCCCTCTTCTTACAGTATCCTTCCACTAGCTTAATCTGATAGCTAGGACTTAATCAAGAATTGGGATGGATAGTCCTTAATCAGTTCAAGAATTCCGTGCTACGGGACTCTAGGACATTTCAACTCTCGAGTCATTCCACTTCCCCGGAGTGATATCTGTCAAAGTTCTTACACCATCCTTCCACTACTTGATCTAACAGATAACAAAGGTCGCAAAGGGATCTTAGATCGATGTTTTTCATGAATTCACAACTTTGGTCTTCGGCACTTTCATTGGTAGAGACGTTGGACACCCTCGAAGGTCATACTCCCAGAGATGACATGGCATGTTGTTGTCACCTATGGTGACATTGACCCATAGTCTGTGTGCCATGTGTCACTCTAAAATGGATAGGTTGATGTCCAAAAGACACTAAATTCATGTGGCAGGTGTCCTCACATGGCACCCCTACCATGTGGCATAAGACACGTCATCAACCAAACGATCGGTCCACATTCCTCTGCTCCAAATCTAACAGCCTACCTGATTTCACAACCACGTCTTTACACTTCATGGCTTTGACACTTCCCAGCTTCAGCACTTTGCAGCTTCAACTCTTTGTAGCTTTATCACTTCATGAATTTTCCTAGTCTCCAGTAATCACCAAAGTGGCAGAGTTCCAAAGTCCCTAAAATTATCTATCCTTGTACTTCTTATCTAATGGTTGGCATTACTCCTAAATTATTCCTTCGATATGACAGTTGGTGACATTTTGAGGCTACGACACTCTGAGACTCTAGGATACTACGACTCTCGAGTAGTTCAATTTCCCCTGGATTTATACCTGTCGAAGTGGTCATAAAGAAATGATGACCACTTAATGTCGGTTAACACTTCTACTTACTTTATCCTTCCACCATTTCTATATATGATGGTCAACATTACTCCCAAAGTCCTTCCCTCAATCTAACAATCGACGAGAATTCTGGACTTCGACACTCCAGGACTTCGAGTTATAACAGTTCTAAAATGGTTTGATTCTCCCAGAGCTAAACTTCCCGAAGTGGTCAACGTCAGACGACCTTAACCAACGACTGACATTTCACTCGAACTTCCTATCATATCAGAAAACCAGCGAGACTTCACGACTTCAGCCATTGGCATATCATACTTCTTCCTACCTCCCATAATCACCGAAATGGAAAAGTTCCAGAGTTTCCATATCCTGCTTGGCTTCAATCGATGGCTGACGATTTATCAGTTCTATCTGACGGTTCTTATTTACTTGACTCTCGATCTAATGATCTAGAGCTTCCTTGATTCAATGGTTCTGATCTTTCCAGAAATAAAAAGGGGATGATCATGATTCTATTATCCTTTCCAAGGATCTTTGTCTCCATGACGCTCTGGCTTATGTGTGACTCCTGCAATGTTATCTCTCCTAAGATTTCCTTTGACCTTTCCAAAGGTCTTAACGTTACATGCTCTGAACCCGTGAAAACTAATACGCTACTCTCCTGAGCTTTAGTTTTATATGGATCCCTCTACACCTCAGGCAACATAGGCCATTAAAAAAAAGAAACTTTCAACCTTCCAAGTCGAAATCAACTCTGCAGATTGAACCCACTAAACTTCTCAAACAATCCTGAATTATTTCAACTCGAATTTTCCCACGAATTTGGGGATATTTCTCTCTAATATTTTTGTTTTTCCCCAAATTCACACATTTTGAAATCTATGACATTGAATTTCTCAAATTTGAACTCGTTTCATCCCATACTAGTCCAGTGTTTCAACCAGAAGCTTTGATACCATTCTGTAACATATCCAGACACCCTCAAGTTTTCCATGCTAACCTATAATGTACCCAACCACCCACAAGTTGGTCACGCTACTCCAAAAACTCTCTTTTGAATTGATCTCAATCCGAAATCAAGCATGAAATACCCACATGCATTAATCAAGATCCATGCTACAACATAAAAGAAATAAACAACATGTCATGCACAACAAATAACCAGTATACATGCACATTAGAAATACATATCTCAGAGACAATTAAATACACAGTGGAATATACATTATACATAAAATACAGAGAGCACTTATCTTTGCAAGTAAACATTCACCAACTAGTTGTAGACCAAGGACGTTCCTCCAAACCATAGACCTTGTTGTTCTCTTACTCTCAACAGTAGGTCACCCCTGAGCTAGGGCTATGAATCCACAAGGACGGGTCCTAGGCCAAATCTAAAACACACAATAGTTGGCTAGCTATCTCTTATTTTTACCAACCACACAAAAAATCTGAATTTCTAGCTCTCTTTCCCCCTCAGCCTGCACAACCCAAAGAAATGAGCACCTTTCTCTACCATGTATTCCCTCGGGTTGTTCCATTGGGCTCTAGTGCTACTGGTCAGAAAATATCCCTACTGGAAACTCCAAGGATTCTCAGTTGTGGACATTTCTTTCCAAACTTCCATCAATCTTGTGCACACATGCATCCAGTCCCTCCTAGAATGATCGATAATTTCTTGCAGCCATCTAGCAATGGCTCTCTTCCTCCAACCATTTGTTTCCATGCTCCCCCCAAGAGCACATGAATTCAACAAGACTGAGGAGGGTGTAACAGTGAATGAATAAGAACAAGTGAACCAAGAACAACGAGTGGGTGAGTGAAGAAGAACCCCCACAAAACAACCCCCAAGGGATGTTTATATAATTACATGAAAATAGGAACCACGTGGCCTTCCTCCGAAGAAGCTCATGTAACCCCTTTTCTCCATAAAATCAATTATGGGTAAATAAAATATAATAAAAATACTTATCCCCTTAAGCCCCCTCTCATGTGGAATCATAGCCCGCTATCTATTTTTTCCTTGTATGTCTTGCAGCCAAAGATGTATTTTATTAATGTATATGAATTATTACATTTCCTAAGCACTCTATCCCCTTTTCAACTTTACTGGCTCACCATCCTAAGTTACAATTACATAATAAATTATAGTTCATAAGGGTTAAAATTGGGGTGTTACACTTTTCTTGACCCATTCATTCTCAAACTTGACTGGCATAGTAAATCATTCATGCACATATGACCTCTTCTCCTTCTGGATCTATAGATATCACCTTAGAGTAGTCATTATTAGCTTTATCTAACATCTTGAACTCTAGGATGCTCCCAACCTCCTGATGTAACACCAATGGATCCTTTCCACTTGATATGGTTCTCTCAGGTACCATCTCTCTGACTTACTAACTTAAAACTAGAACCATTTCCTTCTTCATGGTCCCATATTGATTTCCTTTCAGAAAAATCACCTCTATACTTGTATCCTTTGATTTGTCATCCCCACCTACTTTGGAAGTGCACTCGACACCTTTGGAATGCATCAACAATCCTCCTCTATTGTTTTTATTTCTCCTGGAGTAATTTCATATATCTCTATAGCTCGACATTCCCCTCATGATACCCTCTATCATTTTCTTAAGGTGTTCGATATCTTGACTTGGTTCTAAAATATTTCTTCCATTTATGGAAACTCCTTCCTTGAAGCCTGACTGCATTCTTCTAGATCAAATCTACACATATTACTTTTGCCTCTGCTAGCACTTTTAGCATACATGTACTTTCATTACTTCATCCGTGAAGTTATAGATTTTATACTATGCTTCCACTGAGCACTCTGATTATCATGAATGGATTTCTTGGCATAACAGTCTGCCTTCAAGTGCCTCTATTCATCCTCGATACTAGGTCCAATTCTTCCATAAGTTGTACAACCATCCTTCCATATTTCCATGCTTTTCATTTCCATATGGACTTAATGTACATGCATCATCATGAACTGTCGATGTCTTTCCTACTTATTCCTCCATGTTTGTTAGGCATAATTTCCTCATGAATTCTAACCCCAAACAAGGATTTCATTGGGTTTTTCTACATGTTTCCCAAATGTTTGATCAACAACTTCTTAAAGAAAAAAAATATTGATTTTATATCATTCATCCATATTTAATTGATCTTAAAATCAATATTCTTTGAAGATATATTACAATCATCCACATTGTTAATGTTTATGCCATTATTATAGTTCTTTGCATTTCAATAGATAAGAGCATCATAAGAACAAGATCACTGAGAAATACACATTCACAAGAGACACAACAGTTATCCTGGGAAACCCTCTAGGGGAAGAAAACCCAGCAAAAACTTCCTTATCATAAATTGCCAATACAATGTTCAAGAGATAACTCAAACCAATACAGATAGTCCTCTCCAAAATATGCGCCACTCTTCTCCTTCTCTCTCACTGGTAAGTTGCGGCTTGCCTCTTAAGAATGATCAAGTGTGTTGTGTGATAAAGTGAGGCGCTAGCCTCTCTATATATACAAGTCTAGCATGTGTGAAGGGTCTTCACTGGCAGGGCTGACTTCTCACTCTAGGTGGGTAAACCCACCTTTATTATATTGTTGGGTCTCAATAATAACTATTGGGGCCGACTTCGTATTCTGCCTATTACAATTGTTTGTTGACCAATCCACAAAAGGGGGTTTGGTCCTAATACAATTACCAACATGATTAATCCACAATGGGGATTAATCTTATAAATAATATATCAATAATAATAAGAATACTCTTTGCAGTTACATTATTTCAACACTCCCCCTTAACAAGAAGGGTATTCTTCAACAGCATCAGGCGAGAGAGGTCTGCATCATCAGTGGCATCAGGAGGACAGTATCGTCAATATCATCTTGGAACATTGGTTGGCATATTTACGAGTCATCAGAAGTTTTCTTCATCCGCAGTATCGTCATTCTCGAAAGAATGCCATCATCATTTGCATCAATATGTATCAGTAAAAATGATACCTCATCACAGTACTACACTGGCTCAATGTCATAGCTGATAAGCTGGTAGCTCAGTGTCAGTCACATCTTGCTTTACGTCTAACAACTAGGTCAAAAGCAAGGTATACATCATCTTGCTTTACGTCTAACAATGAGGTCAGAAGCAAGGAACCACCTTGCTTTACGTCTAACAACTAGGTCAGAAGCAAGGAACACATCAACATCTTGCCTTACGTCTAACAACAAGGTCAAAAGAAAGGAATCATCTTGCTTTACATCTAAGAACTAGGTCAGAAGCAAGGAATACAGACATTTTCTTGCTTTACGTCTAACAGTGAGGTCAGAAGCAATGACTCATCTTGCTTTACATCTAACAACGAGGTCAGAAGAAAGGAACACATAATGTCTTGCTTTATGTCTAACAGTGAGGTCAGAAGCAATGACTCATCTTGCTTTATGTCTAACAGCGAGGTCAGAAGCAAGGAACACACAACACATTGCTTTACGTATAACAGCGAGGTCAGAAGCAAGGAACACATAATGTCTTGCTTTACATCTAACAGCGAGGTCAGAAGAAATGACTCATCTTTCTTTACATCTAACAGCGAGGTCAGAAGCAAGGAATACACACAACGTCTTTCTTTACGTCTAACAGCGAGGTCAGAAGCAATGACTCGTCTTGCTTTACGTCTAACAGCAAGGTCAGAAGCAAGGAATATATATATACTCCCCCTTTCAGGGAGGGTCCTTTCAGACTATACCAAGCTTATCTCGAAAGTGTTCAAACTTTACATGAGATGGAGGTTTGGTCAACACATCAGCAACTTGTTCATCCATGCTAATGTATTGGAGCTTCAAGGCTCCTCTCTGTACCATGTCGCGGATGAAACGATAGCGGATCTCTATGTGCTTTGATCTGTCGTGGAATAGAGGATTCTCTGTCATCTTTATGCAACTCTAGTTGTCACATAGAATCACGATTTCTCTCATCTCCAAGTCAAATAGGCCAGTCAACAACTTTTGAAGCCATATAGCTTCGCAGCTAGTAGAACATGCGGCAATGTACTATGCTTCCGCTGTGCTACGAGCAATACTAGATTGCTTCCTACTCTTCCACGAGATCATGGTTGATCCCAAACTGAAACAGCATCCGGAAGTGCTTTTTCTGTCTGCAATGCTTCCTACCCAATCTGCATCAGTATATCCACTCAATGTGAAGTCATGATATCCATCATAGCTAAGTCCATAATCCATTGTACCTTTAAGGTACCTCATCACATGTTTTGCAGCCACTAGGTGAACACGTCTGGGCTCTACCATAAACTGACTCAAGGTGTTCACTACAAAACAAATGTCTAGTCTGGTGTTCATCAGGTACATCAGTGATTCAATAATCTATCTGTACAGTGTGGCATCTATCAAATCTGATGAAGTATCGACCAGCAGCTTCAGCTTCGCTTCCATGGGTGTATTCATGGGCTTACATTCTAGCATGTCGAATCTCTTTAAGATTTCGACTATGTACTTCCCTTGGTTAAGGAAGATCCTTTCTGGACTTTGCCATACCTCAAGGCCTAAGAAGTAATGCATTAGAGAAAGGTATTTCATTTCAAATTCTGCGGCAAGTCCCTTTTTACATTCAGTGATGAACTTTTCTTCTCCAGTTAAGAATAAGTCATCCGCATATAATAGTAACATTACTGGTTCATTATCCATAATTTTGAAGTAGAGATTTGACTCTGCTTTACTCTTGGTAAAGCCTAAGCTCGTCAAGAAACTGTCTATACAGCCATACCAAGCTCTGGGAGCTTGCTTCAATCTATATAGGGCTTACTTTAATCTGCATACATGAGACTTCATGTCTTCAACCTCAAATCCTTGGGGTTGCTCTATATACACTTCCTCTTCGATAACACCATTCAGGAAAGTTGTCTTCACGTCCATCTGGTGAAGCTTCCATTTCATCTTGGCTGCAAGATCTATAATGGTCCTAATCGAAGTGTATCTGGCCACAGGAGCAAATGTCTCTTCATTGTCAATGCCTTCCTTCTGGGAAAAGCCACGAGCAACAAATCTTGCTTTATATTTCTCAATACTTCCATCAGCAGCATGTTTTATTTTGAAGAGCCATTTTGATGACACCACATCCTTACTTTTGTTATGGGAACTATTTCCCATACATCATTCTTTATTATGGATTGGTATTCCTCTGTCATGGCATTTGCCCATTCCTTATTTTGAATGGCCTCTTCAAAGAATGTAGGTTCTTCATCAAGTAGATTGCACATCAAAGTTGTGTAACTAGAGAATGGATTTGGTCTTTTCACCTGTCTCGTGGTTCCTTCTGGAACACCATACTTCTCTCCATCTTGAATAAGCTCTCTTGCCCAAGCAGGCTTTCTTTTATGGGAGAAGGTCATTTGAGGAGGTTCTTGAACTTCTGCTATATCATGGTCTTCTATAAGTTCCTCATCAGGGGAAGTT
This sequence comes from Picea engelmannii, assembly GCA_009831015.1. Classification (NCBI taxonomy): domain Eukaryota; kingdom Viridiplantae; phylum Streptophyta; class Pinopsida; order Pinales; family Pinaceae; genus Picea; species Picea engelmannii. The sequence goes on along the minus strand of ML799969.1, from coordinate 44,312 downwards.
ACGACTTCCTTCTCTGGTTCTGTAGCTCTGGGAACTTCCCTCACAGATTCTGTAGTCCTGGGATTTACAGGTTCCTCTTCATATACTTCTTCAAGATGGCATCTTCTTGATTTCTTAAGTGATGCTTCTTCATCAAAGGTCACGTCCCTACTGATCTCAATATGGTGGTGACCAGGTATGTAGATTCTGAAGACCTTGGATACCTCACAGTATCCCACAAATATTCCCTTCTTTCTGGATGGTTCCAGCTTGTTTCTTTTCTCTTTTGGTATATGAATAAACACTGGACAAGCAAATATTTTGAGATGGCTTACCTATGGCTTCTTTTCGGTGAACATCTCTTTTGGTGTATTGAGCCCAAGTGTGCTATGGGATAATCAGTTCTGCACATAAACATTTGTCATTGTTGCTTCTGCCCATAAGCACATAGGAAGATCTTGATCATGAATCATGGTCTTTACAACTTCCATAATTGTTATGTTCTTCCTTTCAGCTACACCATTTTGTTGGGGATTATAGGGAGTAGTGAGCTCCCTCTTGATCCCAACATCTCTGCAGAAGTTTACGAACTCCTTTGAGGTATATTCTCCTCCATTATCTGACCTGGGTATCTTAATCCGCTAATGGAGGATGATGGCATTGGGCCACACATGTATGAATGAATGAGTTCCAATACTCCTTCTGCTTTGTTGTCCCTCTTTGGAAAAGAGTTCTTGATATTCTTCCCTTGTGCACATCGATTGCATATGCCTTCTTGATCAACCTTGAGTTATGGTAAACTTGTGACAGCTTTGCATATGTATGGTAGCACCTTGTAGTTGATGTGAGCTAATCTTCTAGAGTTCACATGGATTCTTCAATAGCGTGGGTCATGGCAGCTTCTAAGTGACCCACTTTCTTCTTTTCCACTGATGATTGGTTCATTTATGATCTCTCCTTTAGCACGTTTCCTTCTGCAACCTTCGCTATAGCTTACTCATGTGACCTAGAGCAAGGTTAACAACACAACAAGCAAGAATAATATCCTTCTGATAATATAAACCAATAGCACGAACAATCATCACAGTAGCTCCTTTAGAGCTATCACTTATAATTTATCTGAAGCAAAGATTAAAGGTAAGGAATACAATATGAAATGAGGTCAACACACTCATAGTGTTGTGACCAAGCATTCTTCTATGGCAATCTGAAACTAACACACAAGGTTTCTCCTAGAGGAGATGTTAGTTGTATCAGGCAAAGCATATACCTCTATATTCTCACATGCTATCAAGTATAATACTTTACAACGATTGATATCTCAACTAAAGTCATCAGCTTGTTATGTGTACCTTTGAATCTTGATTATTCAAACCTAGAGCCTTGTCCTCAAGAGTGAGTGCTTGCTTTTCTTCCAGGTCTCCTTCACTCAAGTGACGAGTGCTTTCTTCAACCTGTCTGTTGTACTAAGACAATACGCTATCTTGATAGAAGGTTAGGTTAGAGGATAAGCTCTATGATCAACTTTTAATTCTTCTAATAATTTGATCATAGCTTCAACATGCAACACTGATCAAGATAATTTCATAACAACTAGATGCATATTAGAATAATCACACATGGGTTGCATCATTCCTATGAATGTGTTGGATCTTGAGATCCTTCTGGATCTATGGCAAGAGATCCCTTCTCCTACAAATACTCTTTAGGGTTTAACCATTAAACATATGTGAGTACATACCTCGGATAGCATTTGCAGGTAGTGGCTCCATTTGGTAGGAGCGATAATCATTACCAAAAACTTCAAGGGTGATTGCAACTGGTTCTATGGTTGCAACTGCAACTGCAACTTAGGGTTTTATGAGGAAACCCTAATTTTTCAAACTTCGAATTTTGAAATTATGATCCAGGGGATAGATGCGTTGAGCTGAGGTGAGTTAGCTGGTGCAGTCAGAATTTTGAAAATCCAACTTTTACTCCTCCAAATCTGATTTGCAGATTTATGGACTAGTGCTTCTAGTTTTTAGGTACTTCTGGTACTCTGGTACTTCTGGTACTTCTGGTACTCTAGTTTTCTGGTTTTCTAATACTTTTGTGAAACTAGGGTTTCACTTTCTGAGAGATCCAGCCACTGAAAAGGTGCGCTCTAAGTGCCAAAATGATCCTTGGGGGAGGGCGCAACTTTCTAGGTAGTTTTGGAGCTAAAAATCTTCACTTTTGAAAAACCCTAATTTGCAAGTACTGCAACAGTGACGTTTTTCTCTTGCGAAGTATGTTTCCTTCAGGTTGGCTCTGATACCATGTTAATGTTTATGCCATTATTATAGTTTTTTTCATTTCAATAGATAAGAGCATCATAACAACAAGATCACTGAGAAATACACATTCACAAGAGACACAGCATTTATCCTGGGAAACCCTCTAAGGGAATAAAACCCAGCAAAAACTTCCTTATCATAAATTGCCAATACAATATTCAAGAGATAACTCAAACCAATACAGATAGTCCTCTCCAAAAGATGTGCCACTCTTATCCTTCTCTCTCACTGGTAAGTTGCAGCTTGCCTCTTAAGAATGAGCAAGTGTGTTGTGTGATAAAGTGAGGCGCTAGCCTCTCTATATATACAAGTCTGGCACGTGTGAAGGGTCTTCACTGGCAGGGCCGACTTCTCACTCTGGGTGGGTAAACCCACCTTTATTATATTTCTGGGTCTCAATAATAACTGATGGGGCCGACTTCTTATTCTGCCTATTACAATTGTCTGTTGACCAATCCGCAAAAGGGGATTTGGTCCTAATACAATTATCGACATGATTAATCCACAATGAGGATTAATCTTATAAATAATATATCAATAATAATAAGAATACTCTTTGCAGTTACATTATTTCAACACACATGACTAGCTTCTCAAGAATAATCATACTTATGTTTCCTTCCTTATGGAAATAGCAAGCAATAAATATTTCTTGTCCAACTATTATAAAAGTATTTACGATCCATAATACAACTAGGTATTTATAGCATTACCCGGGGAAACAAAATTCCCAAATCCAACTTCCTTTGTCCCTCAATCTATTCTTGGTCAATGGACCTTTATCGAGGTAATCCTTTCCTGGATACCCTTTCACTGCTTCTTAAGCATATTGAGTCAAACTCATATGGTTACTATCCACCTCTAGATGTATAACTAACTCAACATATACAACTCTGGATCAATATGAGTACTTTCCTTTTAATATCACCAGAAAACTTATTTATGTATGTCTGTGGATTTTACCACTCAATTCACATTTTTGTGTGAATATCTAGACTCTTCTATTGAATATATTTTAACAAGTTCAACTTATCTTTAATACAACAATTATGTAGCTAAGTTTTGGCTCATCCAGGACTAGTGTTAAAATTGGAGCTCTGATACCACTTTGTAACATACCTGGCCCCTTAAGTACCTTCTAAGGAACTAGGTGTCAAAATTTATCTTTTTCCCAACTACTTCATCTTTCCAATTAAACCCCGTAGATTAATTTTCCTCGTCCAAATATTTCCAACGACTATAACCGTGCTCAATTCCTATCTCTGAATCAAAAGTTATAGCCTTCCAAAATTATTGGTCTCTTCAATATCAATTCCTCCATAGTGCCACATGGAATCCTGCTACATGTTCCATCCCACATGGCACAGATGTGGCATCTACCATGTCATTTCTTGGAACCACACCTTGTCAATTTTCCAAACAACATCTCTTGTTGATATCATAACCTTCCCATCGGAGTGCTACCACTCTGGATTACTCTGCACATTTTGACAGTTCAGTTCAATGACATCCACCTCCAACAAATCAAACAATCTTGGTGATCCGATAATCTATGACTCTTATTGCATCAGGATATTTAAATTGCATGGCATTTAACGACCTTCCCCATTCTCATCATACTCACATCGGTGGTTCCCACAAAAAATCAACGACTATAGTGCATTGTAGCCACTCTCTAATCGACAATCCAGATCAATCCTTAGAGTACTCCTATCAAAGTACCTCCTCCTCTGGAACTATGACCCACTTCAACCGGTGCCCCCTCTAATGAATGAATAATATATATCATTGAAATATCTTAGGGATAGGATTTAGCCACCTATCCCAAGGAATAACACCGAGGGTCTATGAATTATGGGTTTCCACATGTTCTTCTTTGGACATGTTGGCACCCCTCATTATACTGATGTCACTCCCCCTTAGCCTCACTTAAGAAGAAACCTATGTGGTAGCTAAGATGTCACCTAGGACACGTTGTCTTACCCAAATCTGCCACATGTATTGACATGTGGCACTCAGGCCACATCACTTTGCACCCTCTCAAAATTCCATAACACATTGTGATGTGGCACACTAGCCGCCTGAAACGTGGACCCTCCACGTGGACTGATGTGGAGTACACATCATCGTTGATCATTGTCACATCCCTCTGGTGTTGATATTGTCCTTTTCTAAATGGATGGGCGATGTCATCCTTTTCAGTGTGACACCACCTTCCTCCCGGCCTCGTCCAAATGAGGCCCATCAAGATCAACGCTCAGGATCAATTTCAGTTTGAATCCAATGGAGGGTCAGGATTTCTCCTTAGAGTCTTCCCATCAGATTTCTCCAACATCCCTTCCCTGGAATGCTCTGATGGCTATGGGATATAACCAACAATCGAGATCCTATGATGCCCACTCCAATCAATGGCCCAGATTAAAGCACTTTTCCAAGGGCTTGAACTCGACAAGGACCCACCCCTGATTAACTCAACCATTTATAGGACGCAACATGTCCACCTTGTACACGTAGTATCTTCTCATCGGTGTGACGTCACCCTTCCTCTCGATCAGGTATAAGGGTTTCCACATCGATAAACAACCAAGATTACATCTCATTTGTTCTCTGATCAACGATTGGAATTTCTCCTCGTAGTCTTCCCTTCGAAGTATTTTCACTCTAGTGGACTAAACTACTCCAAAGGACCCATTACAATGGACAGTAATGATCACTCTGAATTATTCTCCAATGGATCAATGACTACGGTCAATTCGGATTCTCGTCCCTATCTGACCATGAACTACTATGATGGCACCCTCCATGATCAATGGTTGAGATCATTTATATCGATTATCCAATGGATCCAATGACTGTTAACGATATGGACCCTTCACAAGATCTCATTTCATGAGGGACCCTGACCAACGGCCAGTACTATTTCACTAAGTTGAATTCGACATCCATGATTCTTTCTAGGGAAAGACACGAGATTTATCAAATTAACAATCCAATCCAGGACTTGGCAGCTCGAAGAATTCTTCTAAGTAAATTCTAAGGCTTATCGGGCCCTTTAGAAGTCTGCAAAATCCTTCCTAAACCAACTAAGGCTCTCATCCATCATCGTCCACCTAGGGAAATCCCTCCTACACACTGTCCATACAAAAATAGGGAAGGATTCTACTTATCACACTAATAATTACATAGACTCTGTGCATGCTCAGAATTGTACAGTTCTAGGTAATTCTAGCAGCAAATATGCACAAGTGTAAATACGAAAGCCATCACCATGATATAAAAACATAATTACCATCTCCTACGCAAATCTAATAACAAATATACGGAATTATGTTAGAAACAACAAATATCCATAACATGAATACATAACTATTTGCACAGTAAATTTTAACAAATACATAGTGAACACTTATCTAGTATAAATATGCCACCGACTACATATACACAGAATGTACAATTCCAGGAAACTCTAATAGCATATGCACACAAGTATAGTTACAACTGCGATTATTATTGTATGTAACATATAATTGTCATATCAGAACAATCCTAGCAACGAATATTCAAGGATAATTAAAAAAGTAAAAAAACATGACAACATGCACATATCACAACTTCTTTAATAGTAGGTATTCTGAGTATAATTAACACAACAAATACCCATAATAGAAGTACATGAACATTTGCACAGTAAGTATCCATCACAAGATTACATAAATATTCTTTTAGTAATTTAAAAAAACACATGGTGGGAACTTTTCTGATTTAAATAGCCACCAATTTCATGCAGACTTCTGACTTTCCTCCCAGTCTTATAATCTGCTATTTATAACTCAAGAGTAGGTCACCCCTGAGTTGGGCATAAAATCCACTTTGGCAAAGGGATTTCTATCTGAGGTTAAGTCTGCCAAATAACAGTAATGTTTGGATTCAAGTGCTAACTCCATCCAGCTATAGGCCCTCATTCCCCACATGCATGTCCCAACCCAGGAAGTGTGCCCCTTATTTGCTCAATAGTCCCTCAGCTACCCCACTTCCCTTCCAGGGCTCCAACAACATGCCGAACTAGAAGTATCTAAGCCCTGTAAATGCAATTGGCATTTTGGGAAAACAATTCCCAACAATTCTCTCACCTAGAGAGAATTCCTATAGGCTTGACAACCCGCCTCTTCAAAAACACTTCTCCCACCTAGAGAGAAGGATCATGGGCTTGGAAATACGCTTCTCCAACTACCCATGGGCCTGAAAACCTGCCTCTTTAGTTCAACCTGCAAGAAACACTCGTTACAAGAAGCTCCTAACTCTCCATTACAGTGATGGATAGCAGCAGGGTACGAATGGTAGATGGCAGTAGAGTACAAATAGTGATAGCAGAGAGTGATCCTCTCCCTCTTTGTGAGAATGGTAGCTAGTATTTCCCAAAAAACATTGGAGAGAATGATGTTTGAGATGGGAAATTACACTAAGTTTTCCCAATATATTGCATGTGCATAAAATGACACTTGTCACCTTATGACCCCCTTTGCACCCACTTGTTGATTCGTCCCTCTTCCCCCCGCCCCCACAGACACTTGAGAACTTAGGATAAATTGGCATATATCCCATAAAGTTACTTTAGGAAATATTTAATAATATTTCCCTTGGCTTAAATCCCTATGGCTTAGTTCTCTTCCTAGACCCTTAGCCCCCTTTCCCTTCTAGTGGAGTTTTTGCCCCCTTACTCTTTTGTCAAATCAGTCTGCAATAGTGGTGTGATTTTATTAATATCGGAGTGTATGATTACAAAATACAATGTTAGGCACATTGTCCTTTTAACATCTAGACTTTTTATCTTAATGGTCACATAGGTACTCATGCCCATAATATCCTGACTCACTAGTTTGTGCAAAATATATATACAATTACAGTTGGGGTCAACCTAGGGTATTACAATTATCATAGCATAACAGAAGCACACACCATGTATAGGATGTGAGCATGGAGCACAACTCCAAGATAGATAAGTTACACAATAATTTCTTAAAGAATATGAGAACCTCCTTCCCATAACCAAATACATTCATACATCAGAATTCACATGTCTCCAATAATGAATACATTATCTATGTATATACCTATTCTCACTTGAACATGAGGCCCCTTTAATAAGGTTGACCCTGTTACATATATATTTACACATTAAATGTACATTTAGGCCCATATATGCCCCCCCTTGGAGTCATATCATATACATTTATCCCTATATATACTCCCCTTGGGTCATAACACTCGCCTTCTGCTTGGGTTTTCCTATATTGGTTTTCCCATGGTACATCTTATATTCATTGTGTGGATGGTATATTATTTGATTTATATTATTTCATTTAAGTCTCAATGTAATCCATTATTTTGTATGTTAATATAGTAATATTAAATAAAATATTGCATAGCAAGGGTTTACATAAACTTGTAAAATTCGTTGTGATGAATTGTTCAAGTAGTATATCCATGAAAATTTATAGATCAACCATATATATAAATATACCATCATTGGTCAATAAGCACTATGACCATTGATCCTTGTTTTCTTGGTACTAAAATACTTGAAAACAAGTTCACTTGATAATTTATCAATCAAAAAATTATCCATTGGGGATTATAGGAGATGTAGAACATGTAAATGTTGGGGAATAAAGTGGAACATGATTTGAAATAGAGAACACAACACTGTAGATAGTCGAAGAGGGACAAAAAATTTTGAAAAAAGAAGGTGACGTCTGAAGACATTGTTACATCACTTAAGCACAACACATTGTGATCAGAACATAACAATGCATATTTCACATCTTGATCTACATGATCTATTGTGAAACTCAATTTTTATTCATCTATATGATAATTTCTCGAGAGATCTTCTTTTATGATCATAATATCTAACCAACTCCCATAGAATCTGGAAGATCTTGTCCACATATAATAGTCGGTGGTTAGAGTTGATTACACAAAATCCGCTCTGCCAAGTTGGATCTACAAGACGTGATCCATCGACCAACTATCTTTGATTGTTGGTCAATTGTCTGACTGACAGATATGTCGACTACCCGATCGACTGATGTGGTGTGTTGGTCAATCATTTGACCGACTGTCTCTAGATGTAGGTCGGCCTCTCAACCGAATGAACTCAGGAGATGTGTGATGAACCATCAATGCTTGATGTTCCAACACCCCCCATCTACACACAACTATGCAGATTTAGGAGGTGAAATTACATCAATAGAGAACCCCCCCCCCCCATAATTGCAGCTTCCCAAAGCCCAAGAAAACTTCGAAGCTTGATAAATCTGGCTTCAACTAAAGGTTTGGTGAATATATCAACAACTTCATCTTTAGTGAGACAATATTCCAAAGAAACAATGTCGTCATGAACCAATTGTCGCAAACAGTGAGCATGGATATCAACATGCTTCATATTATTATGAGCAACATGATTGTCAGCAACCTATATGGCACTTTTATTTTCATAGTAAACAACGGTCGAGGTGTGGATAGAAAATCCAAGTTCACCCAAAATTTGATGAATACAAACTTCTCTAGTACCTACTTGAACAGCGCCACGATATACTGCTTTTGTAGTAGATAAAAAGACTACCTTCTATTTCTTGCAAGATTGGACCAAAGGACCAGTGCTATAGAGAAACATATACCTAGAAGTGGACTTTCAATCATCTTCGTCGTCATCCAATTCAGAGTCGGTGAAGCGAACTAAAGAATCTGAACTCTGACAATATTTGATACCAAAGTGACTGGTACCCTTGAGATAATGAACAATTCCTTTGACTTACTTCCAATGGTTTCTCTAGGATCCCGCATAAAACAAGAAACCACAATAACAACAAAGGAGATATTAGGTCGACTATGTGTAAGATAGATAATACCACCGACCAATTGTTGATAGAGAGTAGCATCGACATTGGGTGTTTTATAGGTTTTAGTAAGCTTCACTCCATACTAAAAGGAAGTGGCACAAGGATTGCAATCATCCATATTAAAATGTGTCAACAGATCCATTACATATTTATACTGAGAAATAAAAAAACCATCAGAAAATGGTAATACTTGAAGACCATAAAAATAATGCAGAGTACCAAAGATCTTCCATATCAAAGGATTCAGCAAGTTGTTTCTTCAATCTAAGGATTTGAACATTATTATTGCCAATAACGATTAATTCATCAACATATACAACAATAATCAGAGTGTATCCATTGGACTGGAGAACATACAAATTGTGATTAGATTCACACCATTTGAAGCCAAGGTGAAGAAACAAGTTGTCTATCTTAGCATACCAGGATTGAGGAGCCTACTTCAAACCATAAAGTGAATTCTTGAGTCGACACACCAAAGTTGAATCAGTCACAAAACCAGGTGGTTGTTCCATGCAAATTTCCTCGGATGGTTCTATGTGAAGAAAGGCACTCTTCACATCCATATAATGAATATGCCCTCCAAAGAGAGTAATGAGGGAAAGAATTAGCATAACAGAGTTCATGTTTGCAACAGGGGCAAAGGTTTCAATGTAGTCAATGCCCTCTTGTTGATAAAATCCCTTCGTGATGAGGCAAGCTTTATGTCTCTCAACAACACCTTTAGAGATAAATTTGGTCCTACAAACCCATCGACACTTCACAATGTTCTTTCTATATGGTCGAAAAACCAAGTCACGGGTTCGATTCTTTGACAATGAATGAATTTCAGACTTCATTGCTTGTTCTCATTCAGGTCGGCCTTCTTCAACTATCTACATTTTTTTGTTCTTTGTTTCATATTGTGTTCCATTTTATTCCACAACATGGTATTAGAGCAATGGGATCGATATTTTTTCCCTCTTGGACTATCTGTAGTGTTGTGTTCTTTATTTCATATCATGTTCTATTTTATTCCCAAACATGGTATTAGATTCGATGGTTTAAAACCTTGACCTATTATATGTGAACCTTGTTGAGTTGGATATGTTGTGTGATGCAACACACCCGATCCCTAAGTATCTTTCCTAGGGATGGGGCATCAAAATTTTTCTCTCCTTAACATCTCAAATCCTTTGTATAAGGTTTTCATCCTCTTCTACTTACCCGTAGCATTTTAATGATTGCTACCATGCTCAAATATGAGATTTGGGTTGAAAGTTATGGCTTCCCAAAGCTCTTCGAGCATTCTCACCTCATGCTACGGCTAATTATTCTGGAGGCGCAATCCTCTGGAACCACAGAAACAAGATCAATGGTCCTTGTTCCTCACTAAGATCTACAGCTCAGTGTCTTCCTTCGTAAATTCGGGCTTCAACTGAATCTGCATGCACACTCCACAAATCCTCTGAAGTGGATTTCTAACAGAATGGACCTCTATCTTCCACATGTCCCCTTGCTAATCAACAATGCATGCTTCTCCTTTAATATCAACGGCCTACAGCAATTTCGAGCTACGACGCTTCAAGAAATTCTGAACAACCAGCATGTGAATCCTCCAGAGTGGAAAATCGCTAAAGTTCACAATCTGACGCCACGTGTCCTCAGAGAATCGACAGCTCTGATTCACTTCGGGACTTCGGGCTTTGGAAGTTCCTGGGTCTTCACATACACAAATATTTGTAGTGAAATACTTCTGGAGTATCAGATATTCTGACACACGTCCTCCACTACTAAAGGTTACGATGAACTCTGACGCTTCGGGAAATTTCGAACAACCACCACATGAATCCTCTGGAGTGGAAAATATTTGAAGTTCACAATCCGATGTCACATGTCCTTAGAGAATCGATGGCTCTGATTCACTTCAGACTTCGAGCTTCGGAAGTTTCTGAGTATTCACACACACAAATATTTGAAGTGAAATCCTTCTGGAGTATCAGATCTCCTGACACACGTCCTCCACTACTAACGGTTATGATGAAATCCAATGCTTCGGACTTTGGAAGTTTTCAACTCTCGCAATTAGTCTTCCTCCAGAGTGACAGATCTCCTGACACCTATCCTCTGAGATCAACGGCTTAGGTCAAATATGGGCTCCGGGGCTTTAGAAATTATTGTTCCATTTTATCTCCGAAGGGGCTATCCTCCGAAGTAACAGATCACTCACCATGCGTCCCCAAAATATGGATGGTTGAGATCCTCTTCGTTAATCTGGGCTTCGGGGATTTTTGAAGCACTAAGATTCAAATATTTCGGAGTGGCTCTCCTCCGGAGTTAACGATATACTGACATGCGTCCCATTTTATGAACGGTTCAGATCTCCTTCGGCTCCCTGCGACTTCAGGGATCTTCAATCTTGTATGCTTCATTCCTTCTAGTGTGTTAAACCTCTAGAGTACAAGATCTTGTGCCATGTTCTCCCCAGCATCAACGACTAAGATGGACTCCCTACAATACTATACCCCAACTCCTCTATAGTCCGAAGTCCCAGACTCCTGGAGTTCTGGTCACTTCACAAACCACTTTGGCTAGGAGGCTCGTGCTGGGGGTTGACACGTGTAAGGGTCCAGGGGTGACATGTGTCACATTCCAGTGGGTCTATAGGGTATATGATATGCACTAATCCAAGTGACAAATGGCACATTTACCGTGGATCCACATCACCCTGGGTGACATCACTGCACCACATCACTCTAGATTGACAGCCTTCTAACATCCCTCAAATATCACGGTCGAGATCCAGACACATAGACCCATATATTTACGGCTCTTGTCACTTCAGGCTTTGGCATTCGAGAGTTTTGCGATGCAAACTACTCCTTCCTCCCGAATTTGGTCAACGTCAGGCTGACTACATCGTGAATCCAACGGCTAGGAAGGAACCCAAATATTCCTTAGATCTATGTTCTTGGTTACTTCACAACTTCGACGTTCAGGGGTTTTAGCTTGACTGCCACTTAGTTCTCCCGAAGTAGGATTTCATCGAAGCACTGTGTGCGGGTCCCTCCTCCTAAATGATCGGATGGTAGGAAAGGCTCATAATGATCTCCCCCATATCTACAGCTCTCCTTCACTTTGTAACTTCGGCGTTCGGGGAGTTGATGCTATAACATCTCCATTATTCCGAAGTGGAACTTTGTCGAAGTACCATACACGAAACCTTTCACTAGACAATCAGACGGTCGAGAAGGGGCCCCAACAAAATCCCCAGATCAACGACTCACAACCTTTCGCGACTCCTGCATTCAGGTATTTTTGACATTTATGAAGTTTGGCATCCCAAGGCTTCGAGCTCCCGAAGTTCCGAAGTCATCCAAAGTTAGCTCCTTTTGGACTTAGCGAAGGGTTCCTAGACCCTAGTCATATGGACCCTCTAATGAATCTCGAGCTATAATATCTACTCTTATCTGAGATTTGGTTAAGGTCATGGGAACGAGCTTAAGGTCTCTTAGACTACTGGTTTGAAGGAAGCACATTCCTAGCTCACAAAACTTTAAGTTTTGAAACAGGGTGGGGTAATTTCGTGGAATTATCGATATGGTAGTAGTGCTAAGAGGCTTGCTTCGACTCTGGAACTGTGAGCTAACTCCCTGGGGAAAACACCTTCAAGGGTTAAACTAGGGCATATGGAAAATCAAGCAAAATAAAAAGTCCTCAAGGAGATAAATACATACACATCACTTGATCAATCAATACAGAGGCCAATATTAAATGTATACATACATACATTCATTCATTATTCCATTTCAAAGCACAAAGCATGAAAAAACATATCAGAATGAGAAGACGTGATGCAACTGCTGAAAGGGGTGCTCATTTCCAACCAACCATAGGCTCAGTCACTCCTAACGGATTTACCACTTGCCACCCCCAAGCTAGACCACGATGCTTTGAGATTGAATATTTTCTTTCGGCTCAACGAAAGTTAGGGATGAAGGTTACTCTCCTTCTCCCGACATAGAAATATATAGGGATGAAGGTTACTCTCCTTCTCCCGACTGAATCATAGATAGGGATGAAGGTTACTCTCCTTCTCCCAAGTCAGTCTCCATTTCCTGCAATCAAAACACATTCTTTTTCATAGTTCTTCCTCGAACCTGAGAGCTCAGACTCTTGTCTCTGCACTCTTCGCAGGTCTTCCTCTACCCACCACACCTTCCTTTCTTGCCTTCCTCATCAAGATTGTATGTGGCTCGAATTCCCATCCCGTGTTCAGGTATGAAATCCTTATAGATGGGTGCTCTGCCCCATCCCCTCCTTAACTCTTGAGGAGGTCTTCCCACCTACCAACCTGACTGTAATTCATTCCTACGTCAAAGGATTGTTCTAGTCCTAAGAAATTAAATCCAGTAAGGTACTGGTTTGGTGGAGTTTAACACAACCATTCCTGGTCCCCTTCACCATCTCTTTCATATCATTCGTGGTCTCTCTTAGCACACCCCCCTTCCAGCAGTCATGCAACACTTATCCATTTTCTAGTAAATAACAGAATTTACATTCATTGACCTTTTATACAAAGGTCCATCAAATCAAATATTCACACATATTGAGTTTTCCATAGTCTCTTGGCCCATATAATTATATTACAAACTGGGGGAAACAGGGATGTTACAATTCCCTCCCCCTTAAAGGAACATCGTCCTCGATGTTCTATCTTTCAACGTGCTCTGTATATACAGAAGTAAAAAAAAATGGATATGCATGTCTTAAGGCATCTTCCATTTCCCACATAGCCTCATCTGGGCCAAAGTGTTTCCACTGCACCTTGACCTATGCAATGGTTTGGTTCTCGGGTGAGATTTCCTTCCTATCTAGTATGCACTGATTTTCTGGCAAGAATTCTCCCTCTGGCTCCACCTGGATCACAAAACAATCAAGTATATGATTATAATCATGTACATATTTCTTCAATAATGAAACATGGAAAACATTATGTTCCTTTATTGTGGGATGGAGTGCTAGACTATAGGCTACATGTCCCACTCTATCTAAGACTTCAAAGGGTCCACAGTACCGAGGTGTCATCTTGGCACAAGCTCTCATTCTTATGGAACTCTTCCTAGGCCTAACTATGAGATAGACATGGTCTCATGTCTTGAACTCTCTGGGAGTTCTCTTTCTATCGACGTAAATCTTTTGTCTATCCTGAGCAATTTTCAGATTTTTCTTTATCTGAATCACTTGTTATTCCATTTCTTTCAACATGTCAGATCTGATTGTAATTCTATCCACTGGATTACTCCATCTTATTGGAATCTTGCATTGTCTACCATAGAGGGCTTCAAAAGGGATCATCTTCAATGACTCTTGATAATCGTTGTTGTAAGAAAATTATACTAATGGTAGGTAGTCTTCCCACTTCTTAGGTTGATGCATTACATGCATCCTTAACATGTTTTCTAATATTTGGTTTACTCTTTATGTATGTCCATCAGTTTGAGGGTGGTAGGTTGTGCTAAACAACAATTTAGTCTCAAAAAAAACCATTATGGAATTCCAAAAGCTTGAAGTAAAATGTGTGTATCTTTCAGATATGATCTCCCTAGGCATGCCATGCAGTCTGAATAACTCCTTCATGAAGATGTTGGCAATATCTAATGCATTACAAGTTGACTTGATAGGGACAAAGTGAGCAGAACTGCTCAATTTGTCCACCACTGCCATGATGGCATCATTCTGCTTGGCCAATTTTGGTGATCCAGTGATGAAATCCATGGAGATGGTTTCCCATTTCCATTCTGGAATTGGTAGAGGTTGTAACAACCCTGTTGGATGTCAATGTTCTACCTTAACTTTTTGGCATTCTAGAAACTTAGCTATGTCATTTTTCAATCCAGGCCAATAGAATTGTTTTCTAGTGGTCGTAATCATTTTATGATAAAATGGATGACCAGTATATGGTCTCTTGTGTAGTTCATCCATTATGAACCTATTCAAGTCGTCACAACTTGGGATACAAAATTTGTTTATGTAAGTCAGCAGACCTTCATCCAGCATCCGATAGCCTTCATACTTTATCCTTGTGGGCTCTTGCTTTAGGTATGATGTCACGGTCTTAAATAATGCATATGTTTCTTATGCATTCCTGACTCTTTCCCTAACATTCATTTCACAAGTACTTACCACTACCAAGTGAATTGTTTTCACACTTTTGCTAAGGGCATTGACCACCCTATTTTCCTTTCCTTTGATGTGTTTTATTTCAAAACCAAAATCACTCAGGAGAGCCATCCACCTAGCTTTCCTGGCATTGAGTTTTGGTTGATCAAACAGGTGCCTCAACCCACAATGGTATGTCATAAGTAAAAATATCCTACCCATGAGGTAATGCCTCGACATTTTTAAAGTGTGCACTATGGCAGCCAACTCTAGATCATGGGTCACATAATTGATTTCATGCTCATTCAATTTTCTAGATTCATAGCAAATTACACGCCCTTCTTTCATAAGGACTCCTTTTAGTCCTTACTTGCAGACATCTATGCACACAAGGAAGTCATTATAAGGGTCTGCAATCTTCAACATGGGTGCATAGGTCAGAAGGTATTTTAGTTCCTGAAATCTTTCTTCACATTTTGATGTCTAAGTGAATTTAACCCCCTTTTTCTGCAGAGCAGTGATTGGACAACCAATCTTGGAAAATACTTTTATGAGCCTTCTATAATATCCTGCTAATCCCATAAAGGATATGATATCAGATACATCCTTTGGGGTAGGTCATTCCATAATAGATCTGATCTTGTCAGGTTCTACTGCCACCCCTTCTTCTGAAATATCATGGCCTAAGTAATGTACTTTCTTCTGAAAAAAGTCACACTTGTTAAACTTAGCGTAGAGATGGTGCTCTCTTATTACTTGTAGTACTAATTTAAGATGTTCTTCATACTCCTCTGTGTTCTTGGATTATATTAGGATATCATCAATGAAAACCAATACAAATCTGTCTAGGAATTTGTTGAGTACATTATTCATCAAGCACATAAAAGTGGCGAGGGCATTGGTTAATCCAAATGGCACCACCACAAATTCATAGTGACCATACCTTGTCATGAAGGTTGTTTTGTGGATGTCTTCATCCTTGATTCAGACTTGATGGTATCCAAACCTTAAGTCAATCTTTGAGAAAATGGAAGCACCCCTTAATTGGTCGAACAAGTCATCAATTATTGGTAAGTGATACTTGTTCTTTCTGGTTGTCTTGTTGAGTTGTCTATAGTATATGCACAGTCAGAGTGTGCCATATTTATTTTTCACAAGCAAGGTTGGTTCTCCCCATGGAGACACGTTGGGCCAGATGTAGCCTTTGTCCATCATATCCTTTAGCTATAGCTTGAGCTCAACTAGCTCTAGTGTACTCATCCTATAGGGCATCCTAGACATTGGCACTTCTCCTGGTGCAAGTTCTATCGAGAAGTCAATGTATCTTCTCGGAGGTAGACCCGGTACCTCTTCTGGAAACACATCTCTATACTCTTTTAATATGGGTTGGTCCACTAGGTTTGGTTTTTCATCCTCAACAGGTTCCAACACCTATATTACATATAGAGAACATCCCTTTCTGCAATACTTTTTCATTTGAAGGGTTGATATTCGTCTCACTGAGACAGGCCTCTAAATCCCTTAGAGGGTGATCTGAAAATAGAAGGCTGACTTGTTATGCTATGCAAGCACCCCTACTTCATTGAAGTAAACTTTACAGGACCTTGCTTCATGTGTTAAAATATGCAAAATAAACTTATGTGTTAAGTTTATGCTTCTTCCTTTAAATGTTCACGTATCTTTTTGTAAATGCTTATGTAAAAGGATATGTTATTTTGAATGGTTAAATATGTGCTTGAAATGAAAACACATCAACACAACTTTCAGCAAATAAACCATCAAACACACAACAAGAACAACATGATAAAGGAGTTCACCCCCCTCCGGGCTACATCTCCTTGAGCCTCCATGAATGGGCTTGGCTCTCTAGGATTAATTAGTCAAAAGTTATTTTACAAGCTGCTGCTCAACTCCAATGGAAAAAAAACTGCACCGTTGAGATCAGAACACTTAAAAACCCCAAAAATGACTAATAGAACTATGAAAACGGATCATGGCTCATACGGGCATGACCTCTTCTACATGTGGCCATAAGCTTCCGTGAGCTTATCTTTGGAAAAAACACCTGTAAAAGTCCTCAAAAGCCTCTGAAACCTGTCCCAATGTGTTCAGAGCATATCAATTAGCCAAAAATGATTATTCAATCATGGAAAACAAATATAGACTCACCAAACCATGTCCTTCATCAAAGAGAGCTTCAAGTTCCTTGGAGCTTCCTGGAACTTCAATGGTGAAAAACTTGCAGAATAAGTCTTCAAATGGCTGTGAAAACAGTACCAATGGATCCAGCACATCCAAAAACCCCTAGCTGGGCTTTTACGGCACCTCAATCGGCCAAAAACTAAGAAAGTTAGACCTCCTCCATGATCCTCCTTCTACTTTGCTAGAACTGGCTATACAAAACGCACCTCTGTGTGCATCAACCTGGAACACGCTCCAAAACGTGCATATAAACCCAGCACTGAGAGGTTTTGAATAACCGTGCAAATTG
This sequence comes from Picea engelmannii, assembly GCA_009831015.1. Taxonomy (NCBI): domain Eukaryota; kingdom Viridiplantae; phylum Streptophyta; class Pinopsida; order Pinales; family Pinaceae; genus Picea; species Picea engelmannii. The sequence goes on along the minus strand of ML799969.1, from coordinate 26,481 downwards.
TAGGACGGTTAGGGCGCCTCCAGCCCCCAACCGCCTAGCATTCGGGCATATGGTCATACGACCTCAGGCTAAAATAGAAAGGTGGTTAACACCGTTGTAACGGGCGTAACCACATAACCGCGCCCAACAGTTACAACAATATGTTAAACAATACCCGCGCACCATATACATTAACCGGTGGTCAAACCATAACATAATTCCCACGCAATGTATTAATATATGGTTATACAAAAACTATGGTTTAAATAAACCCACCACATATAAGTTAACACATTGCATAACACATATATAATATATGTTTACGTGTATATTTGGCACCCTGCGCATAATTTAAACACACGGTTATATCCACAGCATAGAACCGGGGGTCGGGGCTAGGCCCCGGCCCAACCCCCCACCGACTGAAACTTAAAACAAGTTTAAATATATGTAAATGGGTACACATATACAAGAAATACACGTGGCCCAATGGTCGGGCGGCCAATGCGAAGTCGTTATGCGTGGAGGAGGTCACCGGTTCAAATCCGGTTGACACAATATATTTTTGAACCCAAGACCAAATAGTCAAAAATCGGGGTGCCACGTGGCATCCCTTCATTGGGCCACGTGGTACCTTTCTATTCACCTAAAATATGTCATGTGTCACCATCCGATTGGAAAACCAGCATCCAATAAAAATACGCCACATCATCATGATGGTACGGCCCTACCACGTGGTCGTACGGACTATACGGACTGCCCAGTCAGCGCTTTTTTTTACCTGTTTGACTTTCCGAACAAATCGCTATATCTTTCGCTCCCGACGTCCGTTTGAGACGAAACAAATTGCGTTGGGTTCGTGACGACGAGAGCTGCGCTCATGTCCGATTTGAGGCAATTCCGAGGACATTGATTTTTGAGCTAAAATTTGACCCTTGGTCCAGATTTTGATCAGAGAGTCATTTTTCTCCCTTCTTCATTTTCACACTATAAGGTCTTATGGTAATAGTACAACTTGGTTTTATAAGTGGCTAACCAGTCCATACCAATCAACAGGTCATATGATCCTAGGGTAAGTATGTTAAGGGTCACTTGGGTGGGAAATCCATCCATAATGAATTGGCAAGCTAGTATGACCTCTGCTACTTTTATTTTGGTGCCAGTGGCTAGTTGTACCAACCATGGCTTAACATGTCTAACTGGTTGCAGTTTACACTTATCAGCATTTTGAGGGGATACATAACTCAAATTAGAACTAGGGTCAATTAAAATAGAAACCAAATGGTAGGCAATCATACCTTCCATCTCCACCACTGAAGTTTGGTGGTCGGCTTGTTTATTACCCACAGCTACATAAATATGTGGCATGATCCTAGCCACATCATTGACTATGGTAGCTTCTTGGATATTTTAGACTCTCTTGTTGTTCTTTTGTCTATGTGGGAAATCCCTCAGCAAATGTTCTTCTTCACAACCCCAACATTTCAAGGGTTCTCTCTTAGGGTTATCACTCTTTCCTAGGGTTGATCCAAAAGTTTTATTTCCACTATGGGAGGGGAAATTCTGTTGATACACACTTCTGGTAGGAAGGCTCATCCTAGAACCCTTCCTATAGTTCTTATATCTTGAGGATTTAAACCCCTTCTTATTCAATCCTGAATTACTCTTCTTCTTAAAGTGTTTCTTAAACTGTTTCCATGACAAGTCCTTCTCATGGATTCCTTTCACATTCCTAAGGTATTCCCACCAAATGGAAGCCTTTCCTTTCAGGTTGAAGATCGTTATTTGAACCTTCGAGTTTTTAGAGTATTCATGGACTCTGGAGTACTTCTTTAAACCAAGCAACCAAGCTTCTACCTCTTCCCCTTTCTCAATCTCTCCACTAAAAGAGGGTGGTTTGGCTTTCTTGAACTCTTCAGGGTCATGAATTTTGGAATGCTTTCGCTTCTTTCCTTTCCTTTGAGAATGTGAGCAAGTTTTGCCACTAGAAGATCCCTTGGAGTTGCCAGTTTCCTCTCCAGAGGACTCTCCTGATCAGTGTCCCCTGCCTCCAAGTTGGGCCTTCCTCGAGGTACTTCTCCTAGTGTGGCCACTTATGGGACCACGTTTTTGTATCTCAGGTGGAATTTGACTTCTCTTCATAAGTCGTCTATCCACATGACTGGTTGCAGGTCCATGTTGCAGTTGCCTCTATATATCGGATAAGATATGTAGCAAGACTGTATTAATTTCTGTTTGTTTTTCTTTCTCCTTTATCAATCTCTCATTGTTGGCCTTACAACTCTGTAATTAGGCCATGAGGCTCCTTACAGTTTCATTCGGATCTAGAGGGGTCTCCACCGCCATCCTCTCATCAGATTCTTCATCTCTATTGTGGGAGCCATCCCCCACTTCATGGCACATCACCATCCTTTATTCTTGTAGCTTCCCGCGATTTACTGACTGCTTGAGTGCTAACAAAAAAATTGTTGTTAGCTAACAGTTTATTAGTTCATGAAAAACACACAATTCATATTTATTAAATACACACACAGTAGAATTTTTTCATTCTTTTCTTTAGTAAAAGTTTAACCAGACTCTTTAGGAAAGAGGTAAGTTAGGGTGTCACCCTTAAGAGTTCTTTAAACACGGTTTTTAAGTGACTCGTCCATGATCCCAAGTAGTCCAAGTGTTGTAACCATGCTCTGATATCAATTTGTAACACACCTGACCCCTAAGTATCTTTCCTAGGGTTGGGGCATTAAAATTTCTCTCCCGTTAACATCTCAAATCCTCTGTCTAAGGTCTTCATCCTCTTCTACTTACCCGTATCATTCTAATGACTGCTACCAGGCTCAAATCCGAGCTTTGGGTTGCAATTTATGGCTTCCCAAATATCTTTGGGCATTCTCGCCTCACGCTACGGCCAATTCTTCTGGAGGCACAATCCTCTGGAACCACAGAAACATGATCAATGGTGCTTGTTCCTCACTGAGATCTATAGCCCAGTCTCTTCCTTCGAAAATTTGGTCTTCAGCTGAATTCGCATGCACACTCCATAAATCCTCTGAAGTGGCTTTCTAACAGAATGGACCTCTGTCTTCAATGTGTCCCCTTGATAATCAACGGTGCATGCTTCTCCTTTAAGATCAATGACCTACAACAATTTTAGGCTTCAACGCTTAGGGAAATTCTGAACAACCACCACACAAATCCTTCGGAGTGGAAAATCTTTGAAGTTCTCAATTCGATGCCACGTTTAATCAAATAATCGACGGCTCTGATTCACTTCGACACTCCGGTCTTTGGCAGTTCCCAAGTCTTCACACACGCAAATCTCCAAAGTGAAATCCTTTCGGAGTATCATATCTCCTGACACGTGTCCTCCACTACTAACGGATACGATGAACTTCGTCACTTCAGGAAATTCTGAACAACCACCATGTGAATCCTCTAGATTGGAAAATCTATGAATTTTACAATCCGACGCCATGTGTCTTCAAAGAATCGACGACTCTGATTCACTTCGGGACTCCAGACTTCGGTAGTTCCTGATTCTTCACAAATACAAATCTCTGGAGTGAAATCCTTTTGAAGTATCAGATCTCCTGGCACGCATCCTCCACTACTAATAGTTACGATGAACTCCAGCGCTTCGGGCTTCAGGATTTCTCAACTCTCGCAATGATCCTTCCTCCGGAGTGACAGATATCCTAGCACTTGTCCTCTAAGATCAATGGCTTGTGTGAACTCCGGGCTCCGGGCCTTCGGGAATTATTGTTCCATTTTTTCTCTGAAGGGGCTATCCTCCGAAGTAACAGATCGCCCGCCACGCGTCCCCAAATGATGGATGGTTGAGATCCTCTCCGTTACTCTGGGCTTCAGGGATTTTCGAAGCACCGAGATTCAAATCTTCTAGATTGGATCTCCTTCGTAGTTAACGATATATTGGCATGCATCTCGGTTTATGAATGGTTCAGATATCCTCCGACTCCCTGCGACTTTAGGGGTCTTCAACCTTTTGCGCCTACTTCCTTCCTGTGTATTAAACCTTCAGAGTACAGGATCCGGTGCCATGTGTTCCGCAATCTCAACAGCTAGGATGGAATCCCTACAATATTGTACCCCAATTCCTCTGGAGTCTGAAGTCTCGGACTCCCAAAATTTTGGTCACTTCACCAACCACTTTGGCTAGGAGGATCTTGCTGGGGGGATGACACGTGTAATGGGCCAGGGGTGACACGTGTCACATTCCAATGGGTCTATAGGGTATATAATATGCATGAATCTAGGTGACATGTGAAACATCTACCATGGGTGCACGTCACCCTAGGTGACATCACTGTGCCAAGTCACTCTAGACTAAAAACCTTCTAACATCCCCCAGATCTCACGGTCGAGATCCGAACACGTAGACCCATATATATGCGGCTCTTGTCACTTTGGGCTTCGTCGTTTGAGAGTTTTTCGATGCCAACTCCTCCTTCCTATCAAAGTTTGTCAACATTGGGTTGACTACATCATGAATCCGATGGCTAGGAAGGAACCCAAAGGTTACATATATCTACAGTCCTGGTTACTTCACGACTTCGACGTTCAGGGGTTTTGGCTTGACTGCCACTCTGTTCTCCTGAAGTAGGATTTCTCCAAACAACAGTGTGCGGGTCCCTCCTCCTAAATGATCGGACGGTAGGAGGGGATCCTAATGATCCCCTTTAGATCTACAACTCTCCTTCACTTCATAACTCCGATGTTCGGGGAATTGATTCTATAGCATCTTCATTCTCCCGAAGTGGAACTTCGTCGAAGTACCATACGCGAAACCTTCCACTAGAAAATCAGACGGTCAAGAAGGGGCCACAACAGATCAACGACTCAAAAACTTTCGCGACTCTGACATTTAGGTATTTTTAACAGTTACGAAGTTTGACATCCCAGGGATTTGAGCTCCCGAAGTTCTGAAGTCATCCAGACTTAGCTCCTTTCAGAATTAGCGCAAGGTTCCTATACCCTCGTCATATGGACCCTCTGATGAATCTCAAGCTATAAGCTCTGCTATTAGCCAAGATTTGGTTAAGGTCATGGGTGTGAGCCTAAGGTCTCTTAGACTACTGGTTTGAAGGAATTTCCTTCCTAGCTCGTAGAAATTTAAGTTCTGAAAAAGGGAAGGGTAATCTCGTGGAATTACCGAGATGGTAGCAGTGCCAAGAGGCTTTCTCCGACTTTGGAACTGTGAGTTAACTCCCTGGGGAAAACACCTTCAAGGGTTAAACTGGGGCATATGGAAAATGAAGCAGAATCATAAGTCCTCAAGGAGATAAATACATACACATCACTCAATCAGTCAATACAGAGGCCAATCTTAAATGTATACATACATGCTTTGATTCATCATTCTATTTCAAATCACAAAGCATGAAAAAAATATCAGAACAAGAAGAAGTGATGTGACTACTGAAAGGGGTGCTCGTTTCCACCCAACCATAGGCTCAATCACTCCTAATGGATTTACCATTGGCCACCCCCGAGCTAGACTATGATGCTTTGAGATTGAATCTTTTATTCCAACTCAACGAAAGTTAGGGACGAAGGTTACTCTCATTCCCCCAGCACATAAATATATAAGGACGAAGGTTACTCTCCTTCTTCCGACTGAGACATAGATAGGGATGAAGGTTACTCTCCTTCTCTCGACTGAGACATAGATAGGAACGAAGGTTACTCTCCTTCTCCCGAGTCAATCTCTATTTCCTGCGATCAGAACACACTCTTTTTCACGGTTTTTCCTCGAACCCGAGAACTCAGTCTCTCGTCTCTGCACTCTTCATAGGTCTTCCTCTGACCACCACACCTTCCTTTCTTGCCTTCCTCAGCAAGATTGCATGTGGATCGAATTCCCAGTCCATGGTCAGGTTTGAAAGCCTTACAGATGGGTTATTTTCCCCATCCCCTCATTAACTCTTGAGGAGGTCTTCCCACCTACCAGCCTGACTGTAACTCATTCCTAGGTCATAGAATTGTTCTGATCCTGAGCAATTAAATCCAGTAAGGTATTGGTTTGGTGGAGGTTAACACAACCATTCTTGGTCCCCTTCACCATCTCTTTCATAGCATTTGTGGTCTCTCTTACACACCCCCCTTCCAACAGTCATGCAACACTTATCCATTTTCTAGTAAATAACAGAATTTACATTTATTGACCTTTCATACAAAGGTCCATCAAATCAAACATTCACACATATTGAGTTTTCCATAGTCTCTTGGCCCATATAAATATATTTACAAACTGGGGGAAACAAGGGTGTTACATGTGATCGACTTTGGGCTGGTGGTTTGTTGATTGGAACCTATTGAAACATACCAGTACATCTAGATATCGAAGATGGCTTTGAAGATCAATCTCATTGATCTGATACCTTGTTGGGGAATAAAATGGAACATGATATGAAATAGAGAACACAACACTATAGATATTCAAAGAGGGACAAAAAATTTCGAAGAAAGAAGGTGACATATAAAGACACCATTATAGCACTTAAGCAAAACACATTGTGATCAAAACATCACAATGCATATTGCACATCTTGATCTGCATGATCTATTGTGCAACTCAACTTTTATTTATCTATATGATAATGATCCAAGAGGTATTCTTTTATAGTCATAATATCTAACCAACTCCCACAAAATTCATAAGATCTTGTCCAAATATAACCGTCGACAATTATAGTTTATTCCAAAAAAAATTCTCTATCGATTCGGCTTGGCAAGATGTGATCCATCGCTCAACTATATTCGATTGTTGGTCAATTGTCCGACCGAAAGACATGTCAACTACCTGACTGACTGATGTGGTTTGTTGGTTGATCGTTCGACTGAATGTCTCCAGATGTAATTCGACCTCTTGTCTAATTGAACTCAGGAGATGTGTGATGAACCATCAATACTTGATATCCCAACAATAAATGCATCTACATTCATGTTTTATCTAAGAGTCATGGAATTAAAATACATTGGAATTTTAAAATAAAAATCCATACCTCTTGCAATAACATTCAAGTGAGGCGAAAGATAACTAATTAAATTTCTTATCTTTCTTATGATGCCCTTCGAATCGCCAATTACTTTTAATGTTTAATGTCCGTATCAAGATTCAAGTGAGGCGAAAGATAACTAATTGAATTTCTTATCTATCTTATGATGCCCTTCAAATCACCGATTACTTTTAATGTGTCATGTTCAGATCAAGATCCATTTTGAGTGCTCACATCCAAGGTCGCATACTTGGTGATATGGTTCATGTATTCAAATGTGCATTCACTGAAATGCAGGTGCACCTACTACTTATATCTATTAGTGAAAAATTGGCACCTTATTCCTTCCAAAAACATCGTAAATACAAAATAGATCCCCAAAAAAATGAAATTAAATATAGTATGTATAATGAGAAAAGTCATAAAGAGAGACAAGATTAAAGATATAATAAAAAAAATTAATATATGCTTCTAAAGAAAAGGAAAAACACTATAAAGTATAATACATACAATATAGTTTCCTAAAGGGAAAAGGGCAAATTGACACTTAAAGGAGAAAACTCGAACTAAGAGAGGAGAATTTTTTGGTTAAATCAATGAAATAAAAATCCTATTGTCTTACCCTTACTCTAACTACATCAACTAAAAAAAAAACCTTATTGGATAAAAGATATGAAACCCTTGGCTTTAAAAATAATAAAATGAAATATCACAAGAATGAACAAAAGAGTATGGAAAGAGTATGGAAATAACCCTTAAGGTAGTGTAACACCATCAACTACTACTTATGGAAGGAATCACTCCACAAGTCATACTTGTATAGTGCAACATCTAACATATCCAACATAATGATACTCATGTGTACATATACTTTCTCATGAGCATTCCTTGTGGTACATGACAATGACCCATCATTATTATATTATTCCTTTTGACTGCCTTATGGGGCTATTTATTACCCATCAACTACCTAGTAAACTTATAATGTGATTATGGCCACATTACATCCATTATGCCCATTTGGCACATCCCTTGGTACCCAATATTATCCTCTCGGTGACAAGCCCTTGTTTTGGTTATCTTTTGATATCTATTTCCTTGTCCAAATCACCATTTTTTCCTATCATTAAACCTTGTTATTTATCATGTTGGTGTTTAAGGTCGGGATATGGGCTTGGAGGTAATCTTCATTTAATGCCATATGTTTTCATTTGATTTTTATTAACCTTAGGAGATGGTAGTATATTTTGTGTTTATCTTATGATTAGTGATTGGTGAGAAGATTTTTACATACCCACTTGCTATAGATCTTGTTTTCGGGTTGCCACAACTCATAAAGGTGGTTGCAAGTACAAGACATAGAACCCCGGATAATGAAGTCACGTTGTAGATATAGGAGATAAGTACCTTTAACATTTGCTAGAGGAGCCTTTGATAGACTGTTACTAATCGCATAGGTTGTTATAGATCATGTGTTATTTCCTCCCATGAGTAGTTGCATAGTTAATGAGTAGTTCTAGTGGGCATGTTAATTTAGTTATGCTAGTTGAGATTCGTAGAAACCACTTTTGCATCTGATTAATGTGTTTTATGGAATTAGTAGATTTTTATACCCACTTGAGAATCCAAGATTCTCAAGTTGGTTAATATTTAGACTCTTATTATATTTGTTACAAATAGTTGTCATGTATAAAAGGAGGCTAGCACATGTGAAGAAAATTTTAGACACTTTAATGAAGCTTGGCTTATGAATTGCTTACATTAGAAAAATGTTATGGTTTAAAATGGGTCTCCTAAGGAAAATATTGAAATAAAAGTTATGAATTTTTTAAGGGAAAGAAAGAAAACTACTTTTTAATCGTATTTTTTACTTATCTCCTTATATGTTTATTCAATTGTAGGCACTCATTGGATGTGGAATTGAATTATGCATCCAACGAGTACCATCTCTGCATAGTTTTGATAGACCCACGGTGAGATAAAGTAGAAAATACATGTTTATCTCACCGTGGGTCTATCAAAAGTATGCAGAGTGGGTACTTGGATGCAAATTTCAATTCCACATCCAATGAGTGCCTACATTTCAAATTTCAGTAAACATATAAGGAGAAAAAGTGAAAATAGGATTAAAAGAAAGTAGTTTTATTTCTTTCCCTCCAACACTATTTACCCTTATAGTTTATATCATCATGTTGAATCTTATTGATTATTTTAATGTTGACATCGATGGCACTTTTTTTTGCTTTGAGGCCCATTTTTTACCTCAAAAATTCCCTAATGATACATTTTGATAATAAAGAGAAGTTTCAATGTGGCCTATTTCCATATGTTCTATAAGAAGTAGTGGGTTATTAATTTAATTTTGTTGTTGGTTAATACTAGCCCTTTGTTACAAGGACGCAAGACCCACTTAGCAAAGCGTAAGTGTTGTTGTTTATTATTTCTTTGTTTATATTGAGTTATCTATTTAGTCGTGTTCTATGTTTTGGCTCTTTTCGAAGGAGATTATCGTTTAACTTTGCCTGAAATCTTGTGAGCAATTGTTGAATTGGCATATTTGAATGGTTAAGTGTGTATAATCCAATTGTCCTAGGGATTTTTCAGCACAATGAATCCATTTTATGCATTCAAAAATACAATTTAAATAACAAAAAATAGTAATTTCGCCTAAATTTATATCGTCAGATTCTGGTAAAAAATGCCAAAACTTATAACATTTAGAAAATGCCATTTATTTATGTTATGCGTTTACTTGTCAATTTATGTGATAGATATGAATGCTAGTTTACGTAGAATTGTAGCAAGGAAATCATGTTACAGTTTAAGTTATCTGGTATAAGTAACTCATGTTTAAGATGGTGTGGACTTATAATTAATTCTATATGTGTACTTTTATTCTCCAAAGTGTGAATGAGTTCTCCACTCATTTATCTTTCATCTATTATTCCCCCTGCCCGCACCCCCACCCTCATATATGAGGGTATATGAGGGTGAGGGTGGGGATGGTGGGGAATAGTAGAGAAAACATAAGATAAAGAGAACTCGGTCAAGCCTAAATTATTAAATAATTCTATCCTGGTATAAGTAACTCATATTTAAGATGGTGTGGACTTTTATTTAATTTTGCAAATGTAATTTTATTGGGCAAAGTGTGAGTGATGTTTTTTTGAAATGCTTTGTAATTCAAAGTGAATCAAAGATAAATTATAACAATATTATAATTGTTCTCTTTGATTATATAATTGTCTTTAATTGGATATACTCTTGAGTTATAGTAGCAGCTAGTAAAATTAATCTAGAACCTAATCCAAATCAATCCTACAGATTACAAAATCTCATAATTAAAAAAAAATTGTAGTAATTCTTGACACATGCAATTTACTTATTAGTACCAATACAACCAGATGTAACTAATGCTGCAAAACCTACAGAAGAACAATCTCTTCCTCAATATCGAAGTTTGATACCAACCTCCCTCTTTCTCTATGACTTACAAAGAAAACCCTGCTATCAACAAAGTTCTGGTTAGGCTGATAGGAGAAACCATCAGATGGAGAGTGACAGCACAATGGAATAGAAACAGATTATAATAAAAAACTGTCGCTTATCATACCTCCTCCTAGCAGATTTCGGAACCTCTTACCTGCATGGACTTTAACTCTTGGCTATGACATGGCTTTGTTGATGAATCATGGAGACCTATGCTCGGGCTTCGCTCCTCACAGGCTTTTCTCAGCGCTTCATAACCAAACTTTCATGACATGTTTACATGTGCAGTGTAAACGTGCTATTAGCCTCCCCGTGAGCTGGCTGGACTGTATACGGTTGGCTTGTGCTTGTGTATTATTTTTTGGTGTATAAGACTCAATCCTATATGCACCAGGGATACGAGTTTTGAACGTTTTATGTTGGCGATCCATCATCTGTAATTTGGATCCAGTGGATTCAGTTTGATCTTGCTAGATGTGGGATGTTGTAATATGGAAAGTAATAAGTATTTGTTTGAAGAGTATTTAATGTTAAATATTTGATTACTAGTTATTTATTTAAAATAATTTTATATGTTTGGATGCAAGCATTGCTTACTAGTAGTGGTGATAAAATGATATAAGTTAATATATAATTTTGGTGTTTTTTTTTGTTGGAATTCTGTTATGTAAATTTGGATAAAATTGTTATTTTTGTTGTTTAAATTGTATTTTTAAATGCATAAATGGATTCATCGTGATGAAAAACCAACCCTTGTGTATTTGGATTATACAAACTTAGCCACTCAAATCTGCAGATCCAATCATTCATCACCAAATTTCAGACAAAATCAAACGAAAAAATTTATTGAAAAACCTCAAAAAAGAAAAGATAGAACGTTTAGACTACTGCTCTAACTTTAAACACCAGGAAGGTAGGTTGACATATGACTTTTGGTAAACAAACATCAAAAAGTATTGGTTTGATATTGACTTGGAGTGTACATATGATAAAGACAGGTCGAGGTTCTTCATTTTTTTTTTTTTCAATTGTAAGGAACATTTATGACTTAGCCAAAATAGAAAGGAACCTGTAGTAAAATGAATATTGAATAATGGATAGGCTCAGTGCAAACAAAATGAATGAAGGTGATGTAAAGATTTAGCACTAACCAAGCATTGGACTACACGATAGGGAGCATAATGATGACAATTTTATAATGGTGAGGAAGTGACGAGGGTATGAAAGTGACATGGGGGATGTGAATTGCTGACCTGATTAAGATAGGTGATAGTGGTATGTCAACTAACTATAATGTGAATTGGCTGACTGCAAACAAAATGAATGAAGGTGATGTAAAGATTTGGCACTAACCAAGCATTGGACTATACGATAGGGGGCATAATGATGACAATTTTATAATGGTGAGGAAGTGGCGAGGGTATGAAAGTGACATATGAATGGGTAGGTGATAGTGGTATGTCAATGAACCATGATATAAGGGTAACATAATTAAGATAGGTGATAGTGGTATAATATATGGGTAAAGGGGTTTGGATGGTAAAACTACAATCACAAATTAGCCAAGCCAAGTTACCACAACATGTGAGGACCATGTTAATGTCATGAAGTGCCCATTTCAAATATATATATATATATATATATATATATATATATATATATATATATATATTTTTATTTATTAAAGTATAAAATGAACTTATCACCTACAACTTGTATAACATCATGTACAATTAATCAACCAATTTTTAGGCGTTAGTTATTATCTAAACATTTCATTCAATTCAAAGACTTCCTAGTGGTATAAACACTACGACAACATGAAGCAAGTTAGAGGCCTAGGCTAGTGATAATGGACTTAAGAATTTAAGAGGCATTTAGTGAGGGGTTTTGAATCTTGTGCGTAAAAGTTTTCCAAATGGGGGGAGCCTGGAAACTTTTTGTCATCGTGTATTTGTTGATCAAAAATTTGGTCCACATATATACCAACCAACAAACATGCATTGCTTATAGTACTGTGCAAGATAAATAATGGCTTTGGTTTCATGGGTCAGTGTCTTCAGATGTATGAAAATCAAGTTGAATTGTGCAAAGTTGGTCAAAATAAGAAATTTTGTAAGATGCCTTCATAATGAACCATAAGACATCATGAGAATGTAGATGGTGATCCATGTGCACGTATGTTAAGGTCACTCTCATGAAAGGTAGGGGGGGAAGAAAGGGTAATAAAGAAGATAGGGAACATACTTCATAGCCCTAATGTGTCTTGAGGGATTTCTTCATATGTGAGAAGAAAAAATTGGTAGGAAGAGACCTATTAAATAAATCATTAGGGAATCGCTTCCCACAACCTATCACATTAGTACCAAGTTCAACCAGCAAAATCAACAACTATTTATGAGAGACAATTTCCAAGATATTTTCCTTTGATTCTCTTTAACTCCAAGAATATGTAACCCGTAAGGTGTGGCCAAAGAAAGCATGCATGGAAAATAAGTTGAAAACAAAAGAAAATAAAACTCCAAGGAAGAAAAAAGAGTCAAACACGATCTAGGGAGAAAAATGAGTAAGCCAAAACTAGTCGAAACGAAGCAAAGAAATAAAAAAACAATAGAATGATAAAATTTGTGTTTTTTAATGTGTTTGTATTTATTTATATACAAGGGGAGGGGAAGAGTAGCTTGCAACTTCAAGGAGGATGAATTTTTTTGTAGAGGAATGCATCTTTAGCCTTACATGCAAGATTGATGACATAACAACGATCATGCAAAGTGTGCCAACCAACCAAGGCATGTGGTGCATGAGGAGGGTTTATCAAGATCCAAAAGCATTGGTCTCCATCTTGTAGGATCTCCCAACTCTTTTTTCTAGCATTACATTTCAAGTTGTGCTTGTTTATTTTTCGATAAGCTAGGCTTAAGCATGAAGTTCATTCCATTTTTAGCATTTTACTTAAACCATAAACAATTTGTTGCAACAACCAAGATCACAAGAAGAAACACCATGCACAAGTACACAAGATGTATCCTGGGAAACCCTTCTCAACAAGGAAAGAAAACCCAGCCAATCCTTTTCTATATTCTTTAAGAGAAATACCTCCACCACCATAAAACCTAGCACACAAAAGGGTGTTAAAAACCCTAGAAGACTAGCACTCAAGAGAGGTGCGCACTTTTCCCAAGAAGTAAGTACTTGTTGAAATTTACAAACTCACACTTGTGATATGATTCCTCAATGGGGAATTTACCTTTATTTGTATTAGACTGAACCTGTCAACAGTAGTGTCTCTTGGCACAACAGGGTCGACCTCAATAACTCACAATATAATTAATAATTACCATATTAATTATCTGTTACTTTATGTTGGGGCCAACCTGTACCCTTTACATCACAAATAGGGTTACAGGTAAGTCTGACTCTTGAACAATATAGCAAGGGATATCATACACCCATTAGTGCTTAGCCACTAGAGGCACATCCATCTGTGCTCAGCCACAGGGATGTCCACATCTCTATCTCACTGCGTCTCACAGGAGAACCACACTCACTAGTGCTCAGCCACTAGGATGGTGTTCACCTGTGCTCAACCACAAGCACGTCCAACTTAGCAGATCTCTTTCTCATTGCGTCTCACAGGAGAACCATCTGGAGTATCACATCATCTCAAATCTCTACAAAGAGGAGGCTAATACATTGTTTCATCTTGTCTCGGAGAGAACAATACACCCAAATCATGGGATTCTCCACACAGGGGCACACAACATTCCATCTTCGTCTCAGAGAGGAACCACACACCCAACTCATGGGCTTCCCTACACAAGGGCACACAACATTCCATCTTCGTCTCAAAGAGGAACCACACACCCATCTCATGGGCTTCACCACCTCACACAGGGGCACAATGTCCCATCTCTGTCACAGAGGGGAACCACACACCCATCTCATGGGCACACCCAACTCATGGGCTCTCTCTCAGGTCAACTCACTTAGTCTGTGTCTTGGAGGATGTCTCACATAGTTGTAATCATCAACACTCCCTCTCATCTAGGGAGGCATTCTCCACCAGAACAAGTCCCTCATGGAAGTACTCGAACTTCGTCTTACAAAGCGGTTTGGTGAAGATGTCTGCAATCTGCTCATGGGTAGGAAGGTATTGCACGTGTACTATTTTCCTCTACACCATGTCTCTGATATAGTGATATTTTATCTCGATATGTTTTGATCTATCATGAAACACAGGGTTCTCAGAGAGCTTCACACATCTCTGGTTATCACAATGGATAGTAGTAGGATCCATCTCGTGATCGAATAAATCAGTCAGAAGTTTGTGAAGCCAGACTACTTCACGGACTGCCACACTCAATGATATGTACTATGCCTTTGCAGTACTCAATGCCACAGAGCTCTATTTCCTGCTGCACCAAGAAACCATGGCAGGCCCTAAAGTAAAGCAACAATCGGAGGTGCTCTTCCAGTCCACTACGCTCCATGCCCAATCTGCATCAGCATATCCCTGCAGTCTCAAGTCTACACGAGAGGCATATCTTAGGCCATATCCAACTATGCCTCGTAGGTATCTCAATACATGTTTTGTTGCTATCCAGTGAGTGTGTCTCGATTGGCTCATGAACTGGCTAAGCACATTCACGGCATAGCATATATTAGGCCTGGTGTTAACCAGATACATCAGTGATCCAATCAATTGTCTGTACAAGTGTGGATCAATCTCTCCTAAATCAACATCACTCATCTTCTTCAAATCCATAACCATTGGTGTAGTCATGGATTTTCGTTCTGTCATACTAGACTTTTTCAATATCTCCACAGTATATTTTTCTTGACTCGAGAAAATCTCATATGTCCTCTGTCATACTTCTAGTCCCAAGAAGTAATGCATCAAGCCTAAATCCTTCATCTCAAATTTTGTTGTCAAGGCTTGTTTGCATTCAGCAATGAGTCTCTCTAAACCAGTGAGGAAAAGGTCATCCACATATAGGACCAAGATTAAGCACTTGTTTCCATCAATGTGATAATATAGGTTTGGATCAGTAACACTCTTTCTAAAGCCCACACTCATCAGGAATCCATCCATTTTCTCGTAGCAAGCATGAGGTGCTTTCTTTAGTCCATACAGGGCTTTCTTCAACCTGCACACATGAGATTTTTTGTTGTGTATAATGAATCCTTCTGGCTGCTCGATATAAACTTCTTCCTCAATTTCACCATTGAGAAAGGTTTTCTTTACATCCATTTGGTGTAGCTTCCAACCCATGGAAGCAGCTAGTGCAATGATGGAACGAATGGAAGTGTATCGGGATACTGGAGCAAAAGTCTCATCACAGTCAAATCCCTCTACTTGCAAGAATCCTTTGGCTACAAATATCATTTTGTATGTATCGATGCTTTCATCAGCTGCGTGCTTGATTTTATAAATCCATATGGAAGTCACTACATACTTTCCCTCTGGTCTCGGAACAATATCCCATACATCATTTTTTAATATACATTGATATTCTTATGTCATGGCATCTTTCCATACCTATTCACCTGAAGCTTCTCCATGACAAGAAGGCTCAGAGTCAATGATGTGGCTCATGGCTGACAGGTAGCTTGAGAATCTCTTTGGTCTCTTTCTCTCTCTAGTTTTCCCTTGAGGGGATGTATGTCCCTTTGCTTCATGTAGAGTTTTCGGGCCCAAGCAGGCCTTTTATGTCCTATTGTAATATATCTAGGCATTTCAATTGGAGAAACTGGATCGGCTGGAAAAACTGGATCAACTGGGACAACTGGATCGGCTGGAAAAACTGGATCAACTGGGACAACTGGATCAACTGGAATAATGTATGTCTCCCTCTGAACTATTGAAGGGGGAGAATGCATTGTCTCACTATCAATTTCCATTTGAGATTCTCTGGATCTTTGGAAGTCTATCTCTTCTTCAAAAGTAACATCTTTGCTTATTTCAATCTGTCTCTAACCAAGAATGTAGATACGATATGCCTTCGAGGATTCATTGTATCCTACAAATGTACCCTTTCTCCCTGAAGGGTCTAGCTTGGATCGCTTCTCTTTGGGTACATGGAAATATATTGGGCACCCAAATATGTTGAAGTGTCCAATCTCAGGCTTTACTCCGGTGAAGGCTTATTTTGGGGTAATGTTCTTCAAGATCTGATGAGGACTTTTGTTCTAAACATACATTGTTTTCGTGCATGCTTCTTCCCATAGAGTCATAGGTAGACTCTGATCATGTATCATTGATTTGGTTTCTTCAATTATAGTTATGTTTTTCCTCTTTGCAACCCCATTTTGTTGAGGGTTGTAAGGAACTGTGAACTCCCTCTTGATCCCCGCTTCAATACAGAAATTGTTGAAATCTTTGGAGGTATATTCTCCTCCATTATCTGATCTTAGTACCTTGATTTTTCTTCTGGCCAGGTTCTCAACCTGAGCTCTGAATTCTTGAAATTTTACAAGGACTCGATCCTTGTTCTTCAGGAAGTAAATCCAATTTTTTCAAGAGTGATCATCTATGAAGAGTACATAGTACAAGTACCCATTTAGAGATGCAACAGTCGTTGGCCCACACACATATGAATGTATCAATTCCAAGATTTCCTTGGATCTATTGTCACTGCTCAAGAAGGATCCTTTAACATTCTTGCTAAGAGCACAACCTTTGCAAACACCTTTATGTTGAATATGTATCTCTAGAAGACTTGTTACCATCTTCTCTAGAGTTGGGAGAGCTCTATAATGAATGTGAGCAAGTCTTATATTCCATAGCTCACTCAAGTTGATAGTGTCATGTAGAAGGTCCTGGACTGGTCTGATGGTTAATCTATACAAGTTGTTTTCTTGGAAACCAATTACCTTGGTCAAATTTATATGTGAGTCTTTGTGCCATGAAAGAACTCTTCCTTTTGAAAAAGTAACCTTGTAGCCTTTGTCTTCCAAGGCAGAAATGGAGACGAGGTTCCTCTTCATTCCAAGTACATATAGTACTTCTCTTAGTTCAAGCTGCATATCTGAATCTAGTTGGAAAGTAGAAGTTCCAACCCCTTTCACATTATATCTGGCATCATCTCCAAGGACAACATGTAGATGTGTCCCTTTCTCAACAAAATTTGTTAAGTGATCTCTAAAACCGATCATGTGCCTGGAGGCACCACTGTTAATTAACCAAGTATTCATTGGTAGGGACCATACTTGAGAGTGTTGAGATGTTGATTTCTTCATCTCCTTGAATTCTTGGCTTCCAGGAACTGAGTTTGCTTGGACCACCAATCTTGTCTTCCATCATGATTATGTTCATCATAATTTTAGATTTTTAATTTTTTTTACAAACCCTTGTCAATTGGGATAGAAAACCTAATGGCTAGGCTAGGATAGCACTTTTAGGTTTTTTTGGACTTATGATTTCCAACAATAAGCATTTGAAATATAGAATAACATTGGTGAGTTGAAGAGCTCCTTCAAAGAGTTGCAGAAACCCTAATTCTAAAATTTCTACAGAAATTAGTGAAACCCTAGAAACCTTGGGGACAAAAAGTCAAAATGCTCGGAAATGCAATATGAAGCTTGTTGGAGGTGTGCTGGAGGAATTCGTACACTCCTATACACTTTTTATCCCCAAAGTCCAAGTGATGAGTGCTAAAAATTCTCAGAAAGGTAGGTCGTACAGATTTTCTGGAAACCCTAGGAGGGTCGTACGGTTTTGCAGAAGAGAATGGATGATTGAAATTTTCTTATGCAATGGGTTCTTCAAGACCTATGCTCTGATACCATGTTGATTTTTCAATAATCTAGGCTTAAGCATGCAGTTCATTCCATTTTTAGCATTTTACTTAAACCATAAACAATTTTTTGCAACAACTAAGATCACAAGAAGAAACACCATGCACAAGTACACAAGAAGTATCCTGGGAAACCCTTATCAACAAGGGAAGAAAAACCAGCCAATCCTTTGCTATATTCTTCAAGAGAAATACCTCCACCAGCATAAAACCTAGCACACAAAAGGGTGCTCACAAACCCTAGAAGACTAGTGCCCAAGAGAGAAGAAGTAAGTACTTGCTGAAATTTCCAAACTCACACTTGTGATATGATTCCACAATGGGGAATTTACTTTTATTTATATTAGATTGAACCTGTCAACAGTAGTGTCTATTGGCACAACAGGGTCGACCTCAATAACTCACAATATAATTAATAATTACCATATTGAATATCTTTTACATTAATTATCTTTTACTCTATGGTGGGGCTGACCTGTACCCTTTACATCACAAATAGGGTTACAAGTAAGTCTGACTCTTGAACAATATAGCAAGGGATCTCATACACCCACTAGTTCTTAGCCACTAGGGGCACATCCATATGTTCTCAGCCACAAGGATGTCCACATCTCTATCTCTGCATTGTGTCTCACAGAAGAACCACACTCACTAGTGCTCAGCCACTAGGAACATGTTCACATGTTCTCAGCCAGAGGCACGTCCAACTCAGCAAATCTATTTCTCACTACGTCTAACATGAGAACCATATGGAGTATCACATCATCTCAACTCTCTGCACAGAGGAGGAAAATACATCGTTTCATATTGTCTCAGAGAGAACGATACACCCAACTCATGGGCTTTCCCACACAAGGGCACACAACATTCCATCTATGTCTCAGAGAGGAACCACACACCCAACTCATGGGCTTCCCTACACAAGGGCACACAACATTCCATCTCTGTCTTAGAGAGGAACCATACATCCATCTCATGGGCTTCACCACCTCACAAAGGGGCACAATGTTCCATTTATGTGTCAGAGGGGAACCACACACCCATCTCATGGGCACACCCAACTCATGGGCTCTCTCTCAGGTTGAATCACTTGGTTTGTGTCTTGGAGTATGTCTCACGCAGTTGTAATCATCAACAACATTGATGTGGGTGTTTGTGCACGTTCAAAGTCAAGCTTCCAATGCATGTCTAGTGCTTAATTTCCAATTCAAAGGTGAAAGTAAATTCAAGGAAATCAAGAGAAAAATGGTGCAACTCCTCTTGATCATGATTCTTATCAAAATGGAAATGGGATTTGTGCTCAACAATATGATCAGGTTGGGGAATTGTAAGAGCTTGTTTGGAATCTAAATGTTGTTAATTGAAGACAAGGTTCACGATATTGGCAACTTGCAAGTAAATATTAGAGAGCATGTCCATCTCAGCGGGTTGCAAATAGGTTTCCTTGTTTACTTCAAAGACACACTCGTGATCCTCTTCTTCCTAAAGTGGGACTTCTTTCTCTTCACAAGGGTACTCATAAAAAATAGAGAAAGAATCAAAACCACTCAATTGATCATGCAAGGGCACATTAAAGTCCAATTCAAAACAAGGAATTGAGAATTCAATATCATAGTCACTAATAGAGATATCATGCATGGTATCACTATCCTCTAGGCCATCTTTGGGCAGGAACTGTTTTTCAGGTTGGTAAGTGTTAAGAAAATATGCATATGTCATGTCTTCAAATTGGAAATCAATAGAAACTCTTTTAACTTCTAAATCCTTTTCCTCGTTATGAAATATTTGTTCATCATGGTAATCATAGAAGAGGAGTTTGTAAGAGGAAACATCATGATTAGGTTTTGTTTTCCTCCCCTCATCAGTACCACTCTCAAACAGAGGTTCTTCAAAGAAAACATGAGAGGGAGACTCACTAAGGGAAGCATGAATAAGAACATCATGTGATTCAAGGAGAAAACACTCAATGTAATCATACTTATGAGGGATAGGTCCAATTAGAATATGCATGTGAGATAGTTCATCATTAGCCCCAAAAGGGATATTATCAAACTTAAATCACAATAAAGATTTCCATATGTTTCCCCATGGAATTTGATTCTACCAAAGGTCTCATTCTCATAAGGAACCTTCAAATAACTATCATACCCATACTTCTCATTTATAATCGATGATGCATGAAAGGAAGAGTCGTCAAAGTATACAGTAAAATCAATGAACTTGGATTGGCTATCATGCAATGAGTGCTCTAAAACATAATTGGTTTTCTCTTGGGGAATAAGAACCTCATTAACCACTTGAACGTGTTCAAAATTTCCTTCAAACAAATTCTTATCGAAAGGAAACATTTTACTTATCTAAACATTATCTTTGTTCTATGAATCAAAGCATAAATGATCATGAACCTTTAGCTGTAAAGATGGATCATGTGTACAATCATTTGTTTTACTTGCAAAAAAGGAATTAGGATTTGTATGACAATATTGCTTGGCCTTCAAGAATATTTTACAAGCCAATTTTTTCTGAGGTCCACAACAAAAATCACACCATGGAAGGATATGTAAGTCTCATTTGTAGAGTTATTACTAGATATTTTATCACCAAGAAGAATTCATCCATTCATGATTCCTTGTTGCACACACATAATGGATTCACCAACCACCAATGAGGGAAACCTCAAAGATTCAAGATTAAAGGATACTTGAGAGGGGAGAGACTTGTCAAAAAACTCATAATGATTTCCCAATTAAAGATTGGTCTTGCTAGAATGAGGCATTCACATTGTTGTTCATGTAAGGTAGAAAACTAGATCTTGAATAGTAGAAATAATTGTCGTCAACCTGGAATAGATTGAGGTGATAATGACTCATAGACAACAAGATTTCCTAGGGAAAATCCTTTCAAGAGAAAAAAGCCCACACTCTAAAGCACACTCAATGTATTATTCAACAACTAAATGGTTACAACACATCATCACGATGCTCTCAATAAGAGCGTTTGGTAGGAGCATAATGTTGGAGAAATTTTGACATCATAATAGTAAGATAAAACTCACAGCCTGTGATTTCCTCCATCCATAGAACTCAATAAATAGTCATAGAAAAATCATAAACCATTTATGATTTACCATTTTTTCATATTGGAAACCACCAACAAGTTATTCCCTACCACTTCTCTCTACCACTTCTCTACAAGTATTACTTTCTCTACTGCAACACTGCAAGTATTCTCTACTCAACTACAGCGCTGCAAATATTCTATGCTCTACTACAACACTGCAAGGTGCATGACGCACCCATCCCAACATTATCCTACTTTTCATATACCATGCAAGGGTACAAGGGAGAATGCATCAAACTATGAGCTAATTGTTAGGGCCCATAAGGATCATAGACTCACAATGCCACTTGAATTTACCTGTGCTCACACATTTTTTCAATGCATTTGCATCATTCTGCAATAAAACTCACACCCTGTTATTTCCACCATCCATAGAACTCAATAAATAGTCATAGTAAAATCATAAACCATTTATGGTTTACCATTTTTTCATATTGAAAACCACCAACAAGTTATTCCCTACCACTGCTCTCTACCACTTCTCTACAAGTATTACTTTCTCTATTGCAACACTGCAATTATTCTCTACTCAACTACACCTCTACAAATATCATATGCTCTACTACAACACTGCAAGGTGGATGACGCACCTGTCCCAAGTTTCTCCTACTTGTCATATACCATGCAAGGGTACAAGGGAGAATGCATCAAACTGCGAGCTAATTGTTAGGGCCCATAAGGATCATAGACTCACAATGCCACTTGATTTTACCTGTGCTCACACATTTTTTCAATGCATTTGCATCATTCTGCAAGGTGTCAACTTTCTCTAGTATCACCTTTCCATCATCTACCATGTCCCTAACAAAATTGTGTCATATATCCTTATTCTTTTTCTTTGCATGAAAGGTAGGGTTCTTAGCCAGAAAAATGGAATTGTTACTATTACAATGAATTGTAATAGCTTTATGAATTAGCCCTACTTATGAACACAGTTTCATAATCCAAATGGCCTCCTTACAAGCATGAGTAGCTTCCATATTGTTTGCCTCTACAATGGACAAAGCGAGCATATATTGTTGTTTGCTCATCCAACTCATTGCTCCACCAAACAACCAAAACACATATTTGCTCGTATATCCACTAAGTCTAGATCCCCTAAAACATCACTATAATAGAAAATGGAATATTCATAGGTACCTTGAAAATAATTGAAGACCCTCTTCAATGTAACCCAGTGTTCACATCTAGGATTAGCCATGAATCGAATAAAGACTTCCACTACTTGGCCAATCCCTATTCTATCACACATCATAACATACATCAAACTACCAATTGCATTGGCATAAGGAACATAAAGCATATCCTCCATCTCTGTAGGGGATGTAGGGAACTTCTCAATTGAAATCTTAGTTCCTACAAAAATCAAAACACTCAATGATTTGCAATATTCCATGTGAAAATGTTGTAGCGCATAGTTTACATACTTACTCTCGCTCAACCAAAGTCTTTATTTTCTCTGTCTCTCCTTATCTCCATTCCTAAGATATATTTTTTAGTCTCCAATTCCTTCATATCAAATTTTGTTGAAAGATAAGACTTCAAATCACAAATCACATCCTTACTATTACTAAAGAATAGCATATCATCTACATATAAAGTGGTAACAAGGAAATGATCACCATCTTGTTCATAATACACATAGTGATCTAATTTGGATCTTAGAAATACTAATCCCAACACAAAATAATCAAACTTTTGGTACCACATTCTAGGAGATCATTTGAGACCATATAAAGACTTTTTTAACTTGAAAACCAATGAATCTTTACCTTTCTCAACATAGTTCCCTGGTTGTGTCATATAGATCTCCTCCTTCAAGTCACCTTGTAGGAATGTAGTTTTCACATCCATCTAATCTATCTCCAAATCAAAGTTTGTTGGTACATATAATAGAAATTATAATAGATGTTACCTTAGCAACTACGGAAAAGATCTCATCAAAGTCTATCACCTCATCCTAAGAATATCCTTTTGTAACCAACATTGCCTTATGATTTACAACATTGTCGTATAAACTAATCTTTCTTTTCAAGGCCCATTTACATCAAATGGATTTCCTCCCATCAGGCAATGGGACCAAGTCCCATGTATCATTATTTCTAAGTGCACCCATTCCCTCATCCATGGCCAATCTCTAGGACTCCTTATCTTCCATATCCATTGCCTCTTTCATTGTTCTAGGATCATCAGTGTTAGTAGATAAATCAAATATACATCTAAAATCAAGAAGACTATAATTGTACATGTATGGTTGCCTTCTTTTCTGATTCGACCTCCTTAAAGTTTGAGGTGGAGTTTCTTCCTCCTCTTTCGAACTCTCTGAACCCTCCTCCTCATCAGGTCCATCACATGGTATTTTTTAAGGAATGAAATATTATACCTATGTATAGTACCCTATGTGACTATTTTGGTTTGAAAAATTATACATACTTGTAATGTTTTGGAGAATATTATCAATTTAATCAAATTTGTTAAAAGAATAGACAAATTTTTAACCAAATTAATGAATTCTTTTTCTGGAAAATGGCCAGAAAATAGCCAATTGGAGAAATTTCTCCCTTAAAAAATACCTCGGTCCATCATGAACTTCTTGTTAATTTTTTTATTCAACTTTCTTAGTCTTGGGTGGTAGTTGAACCACTAACTTCTTCTCATCCTCTTCTGGTTGCACCACTATGGGAGAAGACTTAACTTCTTTAAAATATCATTCCTACTATACAAAACTTTTACATCCACTGGATCCCAAAGCTTGTACCCTTTCACACCAACACCATAGTTGATGAAGATACATTTCATTTCCTTTTTATCCAACTTCGATCACTCATCCTTAGGCACATGAGCATATGCGTCACAACCAAAAACACAAAGATGATAAATTGAGGACCTCTTTCCTATCCAAAACTCCATAGGGTTCTTATCCACAAGAGATGATGTGGGACACTTGTTAATCAAGTAACATGCAGTAGCAACCATTTTTCCCTGGAACTTCTTCTCTAAGTCGGCTCCATTAAGCATAATCCTAGCTATCTCCATCAATGTTCTATTCATATGTTTTGCAACTCGATTCTGTTGGGGGTTATATGGAGTTGTATTATATCTTTCAATGAAATTATCCTTACAAAACTAATCAAACTTTGTAGAACAAAACTCACCATCATTATCAATCCTCAACACCTTAATCTTCCTATAAGTCTAATTTTCCAAGGGAGACTTAAGCTCCTTAAACCAACTAAAAACCTCAGATTTAGTTATAAGAAAACCCACCCATGTTCTTCAAGAATAATCATCAATGAATGACACATGATACAAAGACTTAGAAACAGAAAGAACTTTGATTGGACCAAATACATTAGAATGAATTAAGTCCAACAGCTTATAAGCTTTGTGAGAACTAGAATAAAAATGAACATAGTTCTATTTTTCATATATGTAATGGTTGCAAAAATCAAATTCAAGAGTAAAATTGTTCAATCCATCGACAATATTTTTTTTCAAGGCCCGTAGGCCCTTCACCTATATGGCATGATCTTTTGTGTCGCTATCATTATCTTCTATGCAAGTAACTTGCTTTCTAAAGCAAGAGCTTCTTTAAGATGTTTTCATTGTGAAGCTATAGATCCTATATATCTCCCCATTATAGAAATCAAAGAACTATTACACTCAATAATGCATGCATGAAGCTAGAACAAAGTTCCTACATGAACACCCTTAGTGAGTAGCATATCTCCTCAAACCATCTTACACCCTTTGTGAGAGAAAACAACCTACATACCTGCATCATTAAGTGTGCTTATTGATAGTAGGTTTTGTGCTAGACCCGAAGTGTGCAAAACTCCATTGATCCCCCTTAATTTTCCATCAGAGAATCTGATCAGGACTTTGCCACAACCAACTATGCTAAGAGGAGATTCATCACTAGGTATACCATCCCACCATCATATTTCTTATACACTGAAAACTAGTGCCAATGGGGGATTCATATGGAAGTAAACTCTAGAGTCTATCATGCATGGACTCTAGCCTCCATGGGTTGTAAAAGATGCAATAAAGGAATCACCACCATCCTCTTGAAAAAAAAAAATCAAACTCAACATCAGAAGCATTCTTTTCTTTCTTATTTTTCTTCTTCTCTTCCTTACAGTCCCTTTTGTAATGCTTGAACTTGCCACAATTCCAACATTTTGACTTGGAATTTCAAAAAGACTTATGTCTCCCATGGGATCTGGATATGTCATTTTCTCTCTTCTTTCCTTTCTCCTTTGATCTTTGACCAATGCCTCATTGGTGAATTCAAAATCTTTCCACTTCAACTCCTCTAAGAGTAAAACAGTGACGACCTCATCAAGCACCAATGTCTTTACACTGCTTCCAATGGCCATTACCAAGTTATCCTATCAATCTAGAAAAAAACACAAAAGGGTCCTACAAAAATCCTCCTCATCCATCTTCACTCCAACTAAGACCAACTAGGTCATAATAGTATTAAATGCATTAAGATACTTGGCTACAAAATCATCATCACCCATTCTCCAAGCAAACAACTTTTTCCATAGAAAAAGTTCATTAACCAAGGATTTAGCCTAATACAAATCCCCCAACTTCTAGAAAGCTACTAATGTTTTTTCTTCAAAAATGTTCAATAATACCAAAACGACGAAACCAAGCCTAATAAGGTTTCTCCCCTTTTTCTCCAACACCACCCACTCTTCATCTATCATATCAATGGGTTTGGTTCTATATATTGCAACACATATATCTCAATCTATGAAAATATCCTCCATATTGAGATTCCATGACTCAAAGTTAGTGCCATTAAACTTCTCCATTTCTAATCTAGATGTGCTCACCATTTCTCCACAACAAGATTTTATTCTATGCAAACTCCCAATGAAACAAATATTAGATCAAAAAACATTGTCCATGGCACCTTGGATCTGAGGTGATAAGGCTCTGATACAAATCAAAGGAAGAAGAGGTGTGGAATATGCTTCCTACACTAATCTATGAGAGAAGAATGTGAAGAAACTATAAAAAACAGTTCCAACAAAGAAATAAACAACAAACCATAGAGAACATGATTT
>ML799968.1:126428-172077 GCA_009831015.1 Picea engelmannii | reverse complement strand
TTTTAACACACACATTACTCTCACTCACACTTCAAAACATAAAATCAAAACTCTCTTTAACAACTCAACTCATTCTTAATCATAGATAATCAGAATATGGAGATAAAATAACATTCCATTAATCTTCACTCAGGATGTGTTCTGTACTATCATATGCTGCTTACATATTGATGATATGCTAACTCTCCTCTCCTTCTACCATCCTTGCCATGACTATTTAATAGTCTGCATCGTGAAACACAAGGAGGCAAAGTGAATTACAAATCAATCAGTTGTTAAGTTTAATAATTCAGTTACATCTTTAGCCTCATCCTCATGACACGAAGTGCATGAGGATGAGGCAATTAACAAATTGTTCTTATCATAGCCTTGCTAAAACGAATAGACGTCCACCAATTGACTTAGCCAAGATCTGGCACTTAACTTAGTGCATTAGGTTCTTCCATATTAGTACCAGATCATAATAGGAAGATGGTACTAGATCACGACAGGGTGCAAAATGTGGCATCGGATCATGACAGAGCATGGCCGTTGGTACCAGATCATAATAGTGTGTGTTGGTACCAGATCATGGCAGATGCTATTTTGGTACCAGATGCACTTGGTACCGGATTCAGACAACAACAGTCTTATCACGCAGGTACCAGATGGTTGAGCTGGTACATGAACATTAGACATCTAGAGGTCAAAGATTCACATACAACAAATAGAGCATTAGTACATAAAATATTTAATTCCTTAACTCAATAAATCACAAAATGCATGAATTAACCATACTTTACCTTATGAACTCATTACTGGCAATTGGTAGCATTCTTGTCATTCACTCAAGCTTTAGGTAGGCCAAAAAGGCATAGGTGAAGAGTATAATAGGGTAATGAGAATGTCAATTTTAGGTCTCAACAGAGCCCAACTGCAGTTACAATGCTCTGAGACTTCTTGTTTGGCCTATTGCTGAAGCCATGGAAGGAAAGTGAGGTAGCCGAAGGACTATTGAGCATAGAAGGGGCACATTTCCTGGAGTGGGACATGCATGTGGGGAATGAGAGACTATATGATGTTAGTTTGAGTTGGCACTTGGGATGAAATCCTTCTTGTAGTCTTTGTAGCTTCAGCCTGGTTAGAAAACCCTTTACCCGAGTGGAGTTTAGTCCCATCTCGGGGGTGACCCACTACCGAGAGTTCTGAGCAGCGTGGTCTAAGGTTGGGAGGATTGTGGAAGGTTTGCACACAGTTGGTGATCTTCTATAAAAGATAAGTATCAATTATGTGTTAATTTACATTCTGTGTATTTATACATGTGTTAATGTTTATGTGTTTTGTCTGTGTATGGTGCATGTATGTTTTTACTTCTTTTTCCACATGAAGCTTTGTAGTTGCATATTATATTTGTTTGCTTAAATTTAAATAAATATATATAGTGGGAATGAGATTTTTATGTGGCATATCCCAACGGTCTAAGGCTGGGGATGCTACAATATGGTATTAGAGCTCCAATTTCCATCACTGAGCCTAGATGGGACAAGCAAGTTGATTTGAGTCACTTGCATGGAATTGGGCAAAAGCCCCAATTTCTTCTGTCAAATTCTTGGAAAATTGGATGAAATTGACCAAAGTGGTGAAATTTTTGTAATTTAATATATGTTCAAGAAAAATACGACATGGAATGAGTCAAATTTGAAGCGCAAGGAGTGCATCGACAACTTCTGTAAGTACCAAATTCAGAGAAGAGAAATGTAATGTTCCCCAAATTTACAAATACATTTTTGTTTAGGGTCACCAGAATTTATTATTTGTCTAAAAGAGGAAAACCTTCAAACAATCATTAACATTATTACAGAAAGGTCCTGCTACCTCCTTAGCATCCATAGCTTAATCTTACCGCTTCTTGTCATGGACGTATGTTACATATATAAATAAGTGTACATATTTCATTATGACAATATTGATTCTACCTTCCACAAGAGTGAGGGTGTAATCTAGTACTTAAGGCATATATCCACCTTGGTCTTTCATTCTATTTGCACAAAGTAATTATAGACTATAGGAGTGCTATACTATACACACAATCCATAGTATAATTCTGTTACCCTTTAGCAAACCTTGTCATTTGTTATTAAAGCTATAAGTATTTGACACCTATGTGCATACGTATTAACTCAGGGTAGTTGTGACTAGCACAAGGGTAACTATAAGTTTTCTTGCTGTCGAATGACTCCAAAGTAACTAACTTGGTCAAAGTGTTAACGAGACAATAGGTAAGAGCTATCGCATAACCAAAACAACAATGATGCATGTTATCAAACCCTAACTGGTCTATACTTGTACTTCACCATAAATATGGAAATAAATAAAGCTGCAGAGGTAACGTTGTCTGGTCTTAAAGACTATACCTACGACATTTAATATATATCCTATAGCGTACTCCTTTGGCCAATGCTCGACCTCTGTGCCCACTGTGTTTTTGCCAACTCACATGGTTCACATGGCCTCGACATAGTTTGTACCCATCGCCATTACTAGGATCGCTGGAGGGTTTACTATTGTTTTGTTCATTCATTTTCCCATCCCTGCATTTATGCAACCCACTGTGAGACTACCTCTGTTACTATTCATCTTGGTGTCATGGCCAAAATTCGTGAACTAGAGCTCGTTTTGGCAAATAGAACATTTAGGAGAACACTGGTTGGAACCCTTTGCAAGGTAAGCATCCTTCGATACTTGATATTCAACTCTCTGTATTACTAATGTGCCCTGGTTACCTTCAAATTTACTGAACATGATATTCATTTGACTTCAGTGGCAGGGTTTTCATTTTCTTTAATAGTTGGTGTTATATTCGAAACTACTTAGTACTTTTCCGTGGTTTCTCCCTTAACCTCTATTCCGGTCTTCTTCCCACACCTTGGTACTCTATGATAGATATTGCACTTGTGAAAGAACCCATAAATAGTTTATGGACCAAAAAGGTCAAGGTAGCGAGGATGTTGGTTATGTTAATTTGGCCATAACCAAATTATCGAATATATTGCATTTTGGATTATTCGTTCTCTGTCATATGTGCTTACGCCATCCGGTATTGATGCATATGTTCTGCCATTATCTTCCTGAGACTTTGTTTCTTTGTCTTACACATCAAAATTACTCATTATGATGATGGTCTAGTGTCGTCATTACTAATGTCGCAAGTGTCACATTTTAGCCACGAGTGTCACAAATATCATATTGTCATCTTGCCTATGTCGTGTCTCAGACGAAATTATCAATAACACTTGAAAGACACCTCAAAATACTGGTTTTGAAGAGGATAAATCATTTGACAAAGAGTACAAGTCTTTTGCCATGGAAAAAACCACTCAAAAATCAATTTTGGAAGGCAATGCTCCCCTATACACTATTAGGGAGTGCCAGCGTTGTGTACCCTCTTTTGGGGGAGCATTGCAATGCCCTGTGCCCCATTCTGAGAGAGCGCTGGCCTTTTTTTTGCGAATTTTGGACTGTCGAGTGTTAGAAAAAACAGGACCGCGGAGCAATAAAATAAAACAAATGTGGAAAGAAAACACAGAAGATACACAATACAAGAGAGGCACAGATTTACGTGGTTCACCCAGTGTGGGCTACGTCCACCAGAGAAATTACTAGGTCCTTTCTTTATTATTATCCAGCAAAAATGAAGGGATACAACCTACAGAAAAACCCGTTGTAACTTCCTCTTCTTTCTCTCACATTCTCCTCTCTCAGAATACAATACTCGCCAACATACATAGCCGCAATACATTTCCCTCATAAAAAAAGAGGGTTTCCTTCTAGAGCAAAAAACCCTAACATAATCTCTATCGTTAGATCTGCGACCTTATAATGAACGGTCTAGATTTACAATGAAATTACAATATACTTTTACAAGGAAATTTTTTCTTCGGGGGCTTCGCCCTCGAACCCTTGCTGGGGGCCCACTTGCCCCCAGACCCCCCAGCAAGGGGGATAGCCCCCCCGGACCACGCAGAGGGGGTACCCCCCCTCTGCACTCTCCCATGTGGAAGAGTGTACATACTTCTGGGGTGTAAATACTTCATGGGGTATAAACACGGCTGAAAGTAAAAGACCTCTAAATCAGGAAGATAATCAGGCTCCACAACCAACACTGAGAAAATCAAGGAAGAATCCCCCTCATCTCTAGAGTTGGTTGGATTTGGATCTGAGGTCAAGGTTCGATCTTAGAGAAGATCCACAACTGAAGGAGAAGGATCCTCAACCTATCCCAAGAATATCTTAAGTGGTTAGGCCTCTCCAAGCCTATATAAAGAGGCCTCCTCATGGTGAAAGGGGGAGACATTGAAGGCATCAAACTTATGATCTCATAAGGGAGATATCATTGGAGAATCATCATTTTGTGTGGATTATTTGAGCAAAGGATTGGACAAGGAGAGCCGGGAGAGGCTGTTGCACCTTCATCAAAGGTCTGTAAGTATTCTCTATTGTTCTCATTAATATACATATGTGCGTGGCCTGTTTCTTTCAAGGTTGTGTTTATTCTACATGAACTTGTCTCTATTAGATAGATATGGTTTCAAGCTAATATTAGTAGAATAGGAAGCTTGTTCTATCTTTGTTTTTTTTGCGGGACTCATCGAGGAGCTTGGGGATCAAAGCTTAACTCGGACTGTGCGAGGACGAACATCATTAAAAAGGTACACCTTTATTCCTCTTCTCTATACATTAGTTTAGCTAGGTTTAAAAGCATGTCAGTGACCAACGTTAGCACCCTTTCTATCTTGGTATTAGGAGTCTAGAGCCCAAGAGGTAATTCACTTGTCCGAGGGATTCTCCTGTAATAGAAATTGGCAACACCACTAGGGACATCGAAGCTTTTAGTTTTGGTTTCCTTCCTAGATCTTGTTTTAGCCTTTGCTCATTTTTTATCTTATTCATACTGTGTCTCTAATTCTTATATGTGTTGATTGGCTCTTTACTTCATCCTATACACTTTGAATTTCTGAGTTTGCTTGATTTTTTGGATTTCTGGGCATATTTTCTGAATTTTGAGAGGCTAGCGCTCCCCTGCCTCTGCTACCAGAGCGCTGGTGCTCCCTGCCAGGCTTCCATAGAGCATTTCAACACTCTGGTGCCCTTGACACCAGAGCATTTCTCTTTTTCTATTAGAAATATTCTAGGGATTTATACCCTGAGTCCATTTCTTTCTATTTTCATCTGCTCAGAGTCCTTATCACCTCAGTGTATCCTTGTTTTGGCCTCCAACACCTTGAATCCTGAGAATTGATTACCTTTTGTTTGGATTTTTTTTGACATTTTTTCCTTACTTTGAGTCACTCTTCTCCTTTGAAGACTTGGAATCAAATTACTGTTTTCTTCCCATTTATCTGATTGAATGAAAGCTATGGTAAGGAAAATCAAAGATCTATGAACCATTCCATTTGATCTTTGAGGTCATTTTTCCAACATTTCTCTTTTGTTTGAGATTTTTGGTTTTCTTTTTGAATTTGGCTTTCTTTGTGTTTCTTGTTTGATCACAACGAGAATGTGTTTTTGTTTGTGTGAAGTTTGCTTGATTCTTTAAATCTCATTGATCTTAAATTCTGATTGACATAAGGAGCTTTATATTAGATTGATTATCATTCACATATAAACAAAAGGAAATATGTTTTCTAATTGGTTTTTGGATCTTAAAATGATTCTATGAATTTTTTTAGCAATATATTGGATTTGACTGAGAAACAATTGCATGAGGACACTGCATCTTAGTGTTTGACAGTGAAAATAACATTTTTCTCCTTCCCTTAAATATACATTCATTGAAATAAAAGATTGTTTATCATCTCTTATGCATTTTTTGGGAATTGAGTCATTATACCATCAAGTTTCACTTTCATACACCCCTTAGTAAAGAACAACTACAAAATTAATGCTAATTAAAATTGATCTAGAACATTTTGTTTTTAGAATCTTCCACCAACATTAGACTAGGATTAGAACTTTGGATTAGGTTGTGAGTACAAATCTCCAAAGTATTCAAAACAAACACTAGCATCTTGCGATAGGGAGAGAAAATTCGATTGTCGTATAGGCTTTCTGGGATCCCCCTCTCACACGGGGGTTATGCATGAGGTCGCGTTCGAGAGAGTTACAGAGATTATCCCTTAGTGGTTCAACCGTTCATAGTAGTCAAATTGTATATTGGGGGTTCTTCTTGAGGTTCAAATATTTTCATCTGGTCTCGGTGCTTCATGAATTCTGAATCCGTTTAGGGTCCTCTGGAGTTCTACCAGTCCACTTGTCCTTAGTTCTCTCGAAGGATTTCAGACTTGTTATCATGCCCATATGTTCGGACTGGATTGTCGACTGTACTTGCCTAGGGGATGAATGTGAGTTGGTGTCCTTAGTAGCCATAATATTTAGGTTCTTACACAAGGTGACGGTGAAGGGAAGTCTCACTGTACCTGGAACAAACGTTGGTCAAACTCACTCGAGCTCCTTGGAGGGTAAATCCACAATCACTGCGTGGAATTTTGCACCAAGGCATAAATCCGTTAAGTAGGTCGCCATCGTAACTATTCCACCCGCTCATATCCTAGCCCCTTCTTGACTTGATCATGTGAGATTGGATTTCATCACCAACTAGTACGATCATTGAGAGAAGGTTTTGTTTGCTTGGTTTTTTATTCCTAGATTTGATTAGTGTATGTTGTTTATTTTCGTTAGCTGGCCATAGATTTTTTTCGTAAAGTTTTTGGTTCAGGAAATATTCCTCCATGTCGTTCATGCAGAATAAAAGGGATACCCCTAGAAGATATCGAGGGTTACCAATCTTTGCCTACTGATCCACCAGAGGGCTCTCCTCAATAGAGTGAGGTTCAGGACACCGCCACTTCACAAGTGGAAATAACTCACTCTTTAGAACATTTTCGAATTTCCGATTCTCTACAATATTTTCGACTTCATCATAGTTATGAGAAACATATTCTTTGACTAAATTCATCCAAAGAACTTGTTGTTGATACTTATGGAATACCAAAGGGACCCCTCACAGGCCCTGAAGGTGAGAATCCCTTTTGGACTACTGACACATTTAGAAACCTGCCTCTCACAGTGCGAGATATTTTCGGCTCAGGGGCAGGTTCTGATATACTTGTCGTATCCCAATAGCCTAAAACATCTGCTACTTACATGGTACCCTTAGATCACTTCTCTGGTACACCCAACAGTTCCACTGTCATGTCAGCCACACTGTGAGTTGGTCCTCACTCAACCATTTCTCTCCAGATGGCCCATTCCACTATGGTCCCGCATGTTGCTACAATCCCCACCGGAAATGTGACACCATCCCAGGCTCTGATTGGAACACCACTTAGACCCAATCTGTCAGTTCCACTTGGGTACAGAGATTTGAATCCTTTTGTTACCAACACTACCCAGGTTACACCCGGAGGTTCTATCCCTACACCTTTATTTGGAGGAACTGGTCTTGGTGGATCTAATCCGGTTGGAGCCTCTGGTTATGCTTTCACTTCTGGTTTCCAGATCCCTCTGGGCACTCAGCCTCATGCTGGGGGGAAACCTCCATTTGGGAGTCAAACTCAAATGGGGACACAATCTCAGCTTGGGGGGAAATCTCAAACTAGAGTCCCTAACCCATTGTATGGACATAATGTGACACCAAATCCTTGGCACATTCCTTTTCCGAGAAATCTGCTATTCCCTAGGGGGAAACATCCTCACGTAAAACAACAACCTTATCCTCCTTACGGACAAATTTTTTATCCCCCTTATGGGAAAACCCATCAAATGAATTATAATCCTCAGAACCCATCAGGTTATCCTCCATATGCACATGTTTCACAACCACCACTGAATCCTATTTATTTTGGTCATCAAAAACCGTATGTAGGAGGATCTGTTGGATACAATTACCCCCCTAACCAATTTTATGGTCCTACTGGTGTCCCTATGCCACACCAGTATTATCCTCAAGTTAAGCAACAACTACCATTTCTCACAACTTTGGATCTCCCAGACTTGTCTCGGTTGACCAATGATCCTATCTTGCATTATCCCTTTTGGCCAGTGATCCTTGCTAAATTACCTCTTGATATTCCAAAATTTGATGGTAAACCTAGTGAAGACCTGAACAATCATGTGATGAATTTCCATTTATAGTGTTCATCGAACTCCTTAATGGATGATTCTATACGTTTATGTCTTTTTCAACGAACACTTACAGGCTCAACAACGAAGTGGTATATTTAAATTTCACGTGGTTTGTTCCAATATTTCAACTCCCTTGCCATGTCCTTTCTCATGCACTTTCAACTACCCATTCGATACGAGATGGGTACCAAACTTTTGACCTCCCTTCGTCAGACTAACTCCATGCATATCTCCAATCATATTCATGAGTGGAGACGATGACAAAGGTTGATCAAAGCAATCATTCTTGACCAGTTATTGGCGGAATGGTTTACTAAATCACTGTTACCCCCAATTTCTCATGATGTCACCATGGGTGTTTTAGTCACCGAGGAAGAGGCCATTACTTGGGATCAGTACTTAGATTTGGTTTATTCACAATTTGGTACTTTGTATGAGTTAATCCCAAATGCTACCTGTGAAAACACCGATCCATCTAAACCTTCATCCACGTCACATGCAGATGGATTTATCAGCTCCTTCAAAACCCAATCTGCTTCCTAGTCGACTGGAATGACAAATTGATCTGCTCTGGCATCCACTCCCATTTTGACAACACTCTCCTCTACATCCCCCCAAACTCAAATCTCTGAAGTGAATGCAGTTCAATCTGCCCCTTCACAACAATCTGAAGGTAAAAAGAAGACAAAGAACAAACCCAAGAATAATAATAACAACAAATGACCCAAAGATCAAAACCCACCACCTGTTAGCAAAAAGAAACTACAACAGAAGCTGAAATTCCCATGTCTTATTTGTGGTGACGATCACTACACTCGAGACTATCCACATCGCGATGAAGTGGCCAAACATTTTAAGGGGAATTCCCAACCCGTCGTGCTTACTCAACCTTTTCCTCAGCAGCAATCTATGATTGCTCAAACCCCCTCTCCAGGGGGCAGTTCCAAACACCCTTCTCATGATGAAGCCTCGACAAGTGCACATATTTATCCATTTAACGGGATTGATTTAACCACCCGCTCTACGACCTATGACACACCAGTTAAACCTAACAAAGGAAAGGTCACTAACGGTAATTTACCAAATTCATCACCATCCTTTGTTAGTCCTCCATCTATTAGTCCTTTGTCTAGATCACTTGAGATTGAGAAACCTATGTTTGACTCTATATTATTCCCTCCTAAGAGAAATCTACCTTTAATCCTAGTTCACGTGCCGCCCATAACTACAACATTGTTGAAGATTTGGCTCAAGCACTGTGTGCTATCTTTGCGTTAGAAGTTCTACAACACTTCCCAAGTCAACGTAGAATGTTCTTGGCTGATATTAGTGCTTTTGATCCTGATTCATCCAAAAATATCATTTTTAACTTGGGCAATTTTACATCTCGACTCTCTCACCAACTAGCTTTTCAAATTAATGTTCTTGTTCACAATCAACAAATTCACCGAACTATCTTGGATGAGGGAGCCTCTACTTGTGTCATGTATTTAGCCTGTTGGAAAATCTTGAAATCACCCACACTTAAAAAATCCCCTACGATGTTACACACATTTGATGGGTGAGGTTTTTATCCTCACGGACTTTTGCAGTCCCTCTCCATCCAGTTGGGCGGAAAAAATGTCTCTGTTGACATCAAGGTGGTCAATGCTCCCCTCGATTACAACTTGTTACTTGGAAGAAGTTGGTTTTATGATATGACTGTCATTGCTTCGTCGGTGTTTCGATGTGTACAATTTTCTAATCAGGGAAAAATTGTCACTGTTGATCAATTAGATTTTTGTACACCCAACGCTCGAGCTCTCACTACCAACAATATTCCTTTCTTGGGAGAACACAAGATCACGTATGAAAGTGTCAGTGTAGGATTTTTAAAATATTCCACCCTTATGGGTACCTTCCCTACACTACTCCCTCCTAACACACATCATATTGCCATAGTCAATATGATTTCGACTACAAATTATCAGTATTTGGAATCATTTGATCCCTGGATTGTACCTAGTCTTCTAGAGTTCGATGCACTAGGTGACACCATGCCACTTAGTCCATCTGAGGCTTCATACATTTCTATTCAATCTGCCTCTCCCTCCTCAGATGACCAACATCTCTTGGCACCCGACACCTACTCGATGCCATCTTGGTTAAATTCCTTGACATCTGCCTTTGACTACATTTCTCAAATCTTTCTATTTGATGAATCTATTATCAAAATTCTTAGCATTGACGATGTACCTTGGGATGATAACCATCATCAATCCTCTTTTCTTCCACCTCTTGAAGAAATACAGGAAGATATACACTCTATCTTTCCCCCCGATGTTGTTGACTTTCCACAATCACCCATACTTACACAAGATACTCTTTCTAAGGGGAATTTAGGAAACATTACCGCTATGGTCATCATTGACAATTCGATCAAGGAAGGTGTCATGGAAAACATTAATCTCGGTGCTAATTGTTCACTCAAGGAAGTGGTTTCTTATACCACTTTATTTAAATAATTCTGCGATGTCTTCGTTTGGAGCTACGAAGAAATGCCAGGGATCGATCCTTCGATCGTTGTGCATGAGATCAAAACTTATCCTTGTGTAAAACCTGTTCGACAGAAACTTTGCCTGGTCCATCCTAAGAAGACCACGACTATTAAGGAAAAAGTTGAGAAATTATTGAAATCTGGCTTCATCTATCCTGTCCCTTTGACAGAATGGGTTTCCAATATTGTTCTAGTCACTAAGAAACAAGGGCCCATTCATGTCTACATTGATTATAGGGACCTCAATAAGGCTTGTTTGAAATATAATTAACCTACACCTTTCATCGAACAAATCATTGATAATTGCACAGGTAGTGTGATTTTCTCTTTCATGGATGATTCCTTAGGATACAACCAGATTGACATTTTACTTGCTGATCAACATAAGACAACCTTCATCTTCCTGTGGGGAAATTTCACCTATCGAAAACTACCATTTGGCCTAAAAAATGCTGGTGCTACATTCCAGTGGGCCATGTCATATTCTTTACATGATATCAAACATATTGCAGAACCTTACCTCGATGATTTACCTACCCATTCATCCAGTCGATTAGACCATTTTGGTCATCTATGGGATATTTTTCTTCGATGTCAGTTCTACCACATTCGTTTGAACCCATATAAGTGTATCTTTGATTTCGAATCAGGTCGACTCCTTGGCTTCGTTGTTTCCAAGGACGGGATTCAGGTGGATCCCTTAAAAATTAAGGCTATCCTTTCTTTACCTCCACCTGATAATTTGACACAACTCCAAAGTTTGTAGGGGAAAGAAAACTTCCTTCGCTGCTTCATTTGTAACTACGTTGAGATTACCAAAGGATTTATGCGATTGTTGCAGAAAGACACCCCTTTCATATGGGATGACACTGCTCAATGATCTTTTGCTGCTCTTAAGCATGCATTAACCAACACACCTCTATTGCATCCTATGAATTATATGAAGGACTATATCCTTTAATTCGCAGCCTCTACTTCCACTATTGCTATGGTGTTAGTTCAAGAGGACCCTAACGGTGAGGAACACATGATATATTATTTGAGCAAAAGTCTATCTGGTCCAGAGATTCGATATTCACATGTTGAAAAGTTGGCTCTGGTAGCCGTCATCGTTGTCCAAAGATTTCATCATTACATTTTTCTACGCACCACCACAATTATCGTGGACTCTAACCCCATGTATCATATTCTGACACGTCAAGTTCTTGGGGGAAAATATTCCAAATGGATCGTCATCCTTCAGGAGTTCTATCTCGAGTTTGCTAAGTCCAAAGATAAAAAATCCTTGGTGTTTGTAGAGCTTATCTATGACCTTCCCCATGCTGATGAAGATACTGAACCTAGAGATTCTCTCCCCAATGAAAATTTGTTCCTCATTAGCACGTTCGATCCTTGGTATGGAGATATTGTTCTTTATCTCTAGACCCAACATTTTCAACTCGATATCTCTCGTGAAGAACATCATCATATTCACCATCATTCTCGTCGCTACCTTATCAT
Organism: Picea engelmannii; assembly: GCA_009831015.1. Classification (NCBI taxonomy): domain Eukaryota; kingdom Viridiplantae; phylum Streptophyta; class Pinopsida; order Pinales; family Pinaceae; genus Picea; species Picea engelmannii. The sequence continues at coordinate 159,878 of ML799968.1, read as the reverse complement.
TGGTGACACTTTGTATCGTGGTGGTATTTATACTATCCTACGACGATGTTTGACCCATGAAGAAGTTGAACATGTTCTTAATGACTGTCACCTTGGAGCCTGTGGCGGTCATCTTTCTGGGATGGATACAAATCATAAAATCTTACGTACTGGCTACTTTTGGCCCTCTATTTTCAAATATTGTATTGAGGCAGTCAAAAAATGCCCACCTTGCCAATTTTTTCACAAAAAGGCATGCACCCACCCCGCTCCACTGCATCCCATTATTGCCATCGACCCCTTTTCAAAATGGGGCATTGATTTCATGCAGTCGTCGCCGTCGATTACTTCAAAAAATGGGTTGAGACTATGCCTACTTTTCTGAATGATGGTTGTACTGCAACTCTTTTCTTATTCAACCACATCATCACTCGCTTTGGTGTTCCACAAGCCATCGTCAATGATCATGGTTCACACTTTCAAAATTGGATGATGAGTGAGTTACACACCAAGTTGGGTTTTTGCTATGAGAACTCATCCCTATACTATCCTCAAGCAAATGGACAAGTTGAAGCCATCAACAAGGTCCTTAAAACCATAATTCAATGTATGGTATGGGAAAACAAGACATCTTGGCATATACAACTTTTCTCCGCTCTCTGGCTTACCGTAATTCAGTGAAAATTGCTACTAGATTCACTCCTTTTCAGTTAGTATACGACATAGAAGTTTTTTTACTGATCAAGTGAGAAATTCCCTTCTTGAAACTCAAAGTATAACTCTTGCTGAAGAAGAACGCTTCTTACACCTGACCAGGTTAGACGAAACACATCGTGGTGCCACTCTCATTAACGAGACGTATCAAAAGCGAATCAAGAATCAATACGACAAATCCATCCACCCTCGTACTTTTGCAGAAGGAGACCTAGTCCTCATTTATGATCAGGCTCATGATAAGTTAGGTATAGGTAAGTTAGAACCTCTATGGCATGGTCCTTACATCATGAAACATGTTTTACATAGAGGCGCCTACGAGCTAGTTGACTATGATGGAATCTCCCTGGGTGAGCCTCGAAACAAGCTTTACCTTAAGAAGTACTATGCATAGAACATCTAGCATGCGTGATTTGTACACTTTTGTATTTTAGTTTGGTGTGTCATTTTATTTTGCGTGCTCAAGTTTTTTCCTTAGCCCCTTATACTGTGTCTTGTGTTTTCATGTGCAGATGACATCTTCCTTTCCTATATTTGTCGGGTTTGCAGATGGTGCTAGTCAACACACCCAGAACGTTGCTTCTGTAGCTTGGCTTGTTTACCACTCTGATGAGTTGGTGAGTTCAAGAGGTATTTTCTTAGGATTGGCAACTAACAACATGGCAGAATATCATGTTGTCATCGAAATTTTAACCAAAGCCTCCTCTCTAGGTATTTCTCGTATGATCGTTAACCTAGAATCTCAACTTGTGGTCTGTCAACTTAATCGAATCTACGTTATTCACAATCCTATCCTACTACGTCTCCACTTACGAGTTTTTCGTCTTGAACGAATGTTTGATTTTATCAAATACATACACATACCAAGAGAAATCAATACCATTTCAGATTCGTTAGCCAATTACATCATGGATCGATATTTCGCACATAGATAAGGTTTCATAAAGGAAAATAAATCATAAATCACATGTAAATTAAAACACTTCACATCAAAAACATCATTTGGCACTGTAAAAACTCGGATATATGTATATATATTGCATGATAAAAATCTTGGTTACATCAAAAAGTACTTAGAAGGGAAAAACTTTGGGTCCTCACACCCATAAACATTGTCAAACAAACTATACAATCGTTAGGAAGACTCTATCTTCCTGCATCACATTGTGCTCCTAGTAGCATATCACTGCACGAGCTACTTGCCTTAGTAAAGAGTTAAAACTCTCAGGCACTCCCATGGTGTGTCTCTGTAGATGTAGTGGCACTTCCCGCCTCCTAAGAGGAGGGATACCCATCGTGATGCCTTGGAGGTTTCTTTCAACCTCCTGGAGACCTCCTGCTACTACCCCTTGATCTACCACTATCTGACCATCCCCGTGACACCTCAGTGCCAGTATCTCTGCCAGACGTGTTGCTCCCCTGTCTCCATGACGAAACTATACCTCCATTAGAAACTCTTCTATGTACCCCCCCAAAAAAATAATATAAGTTTTAAAATAAAAATAAAAACTTGACAAGATTGTTTTGGTTTCTTACCCGATGCATTCCAGTCCTCACCTTCGGAAAAAACCAAGTCCATGCTCCCCCGAAAATCCACTCTAGCGTATGGGAAGTATTCTATCACGATCAGTTGGCATCTCAGCCAAGCAAAGAAATAATCGGTGAACTTGAACTCTGAATTTGATCCTAGTCTTGGAGATAGGCTAGTCCATCACTCCATACGTGGTTCTTCCACTGGATGTACTGCTAATGAAATCTGAGGTTGCATCTGAGGAATGCGATCTAAGAAGAACGAAACCAAGAACGAAACATATGATATTGAAACTAAGTGCAAGCTGGTACTTCCCACTATACTTGTAATGGAAAATAGAATGGACCAAAGAGGTAGATCCCTGATGTATTTGATTGCGATTCTACCTCCCACTAATCTCAATCCTAGGACACAATGGTTTTCCAAGTACTCATCTACAGGCACGGGAAGTGCCCTCTGTCCAGATAAAATAATGGGGGCCCCTCTCTTTGAGAGGCCGGTTAGGAAGTACAAATCTTCCAACTCAATAGTAAGAAGTTGTAATCCAATTTGAACCCTTGTTCCGCAACGTTCCACAACCCAATCATATACTCGAGAAGAAGAATCTATTTCTTCATCTTTTGCATATTGAAGAACTTGAGGAGACCACAATTCCTCAAGGCAGCCCTTGATCGGGGACTTTGCAACGCAGCTACATCATTGAGCTCATGCTCTCTTTCTTTCCACTTGATCATGAATTTTTCTGATTTTACCTACAATCATCACGAACCAAAAAGTCATTAGTCATGTTTTTTCGGCAATTATTGGGAAATAAAAAAGTTAGAAAACATTTGTTCTCTTTTTATGAAGCCAACGCCCCCTTTACACTGACACCAGGGTGCCAACGCTCCCTTAAGAGGGCCACCAGGGCGTTGTGAAAAAAGATAACGCCCCCCTTTACACATTGAAGGAACACTAGGGTTTTTGGGCTATTTTTTCTATGCATTTCGGGCAATGCCCCTCTCACTCTCACATCAGAGTGTTGTCGCTCTCTTATTAGCTTGCAGGGCGCTTAAAAAATTGGGCAGCACACCCCCTCTAATTCTAGAGGAGCGTCGATCCCTTTTGGGCGCTTGAGACAACCCAGGGAATCATTTTTAAATTTTAGTCATTGCCTAAAAACAAAATGTAAACTGTACAAATTGAAGAGAGGAAGAAAAGCACCAACCTGATCCAAACGACAACATAAATAGTTGACCATAGCTTCGGCACTGAATAAAGTAAGATTCACCCTCCAAAGTTCAATTTTTCCACTGCTATAAATCTTTTCACAAATGAAATGTTAAAAGACATTTTTACCCCATTTTACTATTATAAATTTCATTTTTGCCTAAGACATAGTTATTTTGGGTTTTGAAAAATATTTTGGAAGTCTTATTAATACACTAGCATGCATTTTTGACATTATTGACAAGTTTCAGAGCAGTTTTGTTCGATTTTCATCTTGTCACATTAAAGATCATAGTCTTAGTTCATTCTCACACTTGGAAAAACATAAGAACGCACAGAGTAAACTTTTATCTCTTTTTTGGGCTCGTATGGATACATGAAAAAGGAACCCCTTGGAGTCATCTTTAAGCTCTCTTTAGACTCTCTAAACATGAAAAGATTGCCTAGTGATCTTGCTTCCTTTACCACTCGTTAAAAGGTTTGAAAGAGCGTCTTTCAAATGATAATTTATCTCTTTTTCGGCCTCGCGAGAATAACATTATGAAAAAGGACAACACTGGAGTCATCCTTAAGTCATTTTCAGACTCTCTAAATATGAAAAACCACCGAGTTTACCTTCTCTAGACTCGTTAAACAATCATACATTGAAGGGCCCATATGGGACTGAACCCTTACTTCTTCCAGTTCGTTAAACAAAGGAAGAGGGACTTACTGAAGGTGAGTTATATCGAGCATGTGTTACCCTCCTCAATCTCGTTAAATTAAAAAGAGGTACTCGTCTATCTAGATGGGGGGAAAAATTGAAGGAAGCAAGCCAAGCAGTTTTTGAGAACATTACTAGTAACTCTTATGGTCACCCTTGAACACGACACTTTGTCTTTGAACAAATTTTAATCCGCTAAACCTCTACACTGAACCAATCCTTTGAGTTTTCTTACTCCTTTGGGTCAACCGGTGAAAGTCACCATATCCACTGCATTATCGTGTTTTGGTCCATGTCATGTTTTCTGCTGTCATGCCTTAGTGTTCAAGGGAAGTATCTGCCTCAAGAGTCAACCATCACAAATTTCTATTTCAATACCCATGTCAGTCCATGTTCGTTTGATCCACCAATTTACATATCTGTGTCAGTTTCATGTTGTTGATGGGGGATACATCAAGGCCCTCCTTCGACGAGTTTGTTCCTGTCGACTTCAACACATTATCCTGGAACTAGACTTAGAAACCAGTTAGTACCTTGAGACCTGCATGCCTCAATGGTAGGCCTCCTCACGTCTGACAGTGGGTTTACATCATTGACCTCTGATCGGATGATTCCACGGATGTTCGACTTCAACTCATCCATTCACATTAGTTGGAATGTACTAGAGTACCTTGGGAATCATTGACATCAATGGTGATTTCCCTCGCGCTTGTTAACAGTTTATCTCATGGACCGTTAATCAAGTGGTTTCTGCCATGTTTGACATCAGGACATCTATTCACATGGTTAGATTTGTACTACATCGGGATTGGTAAGAAGACCTTGGGTTGAGTCATCACTCTTATATGTACTTTTCCTAGGTTGCGACGAAGTTTCTTTTCAACATTGACACATATATTGTCACATAGATTCACTTTGTATTGGTCGTGGCTATGTCTTGTCGTCTCGCAGATCCATTGTTTATTCTTCATGGCTACGATCAGTTCAGGTCATAGGAGTATAGATCCACATTATATCTTCAATGAATATACCTTTTTGTCAATATAATTATGGATCCACAGTGTATTTTATGGTGACCATACCTTGAAAGTCTTTATCACTCAAGCATATGCCTGCCTTGGGTTTAAAACATGTCATTATATTTGTTTGATGGTTGTGTGCAGCTTCTTCTAGGTTCTTTGAGTCCATACCCTTGATCGAAAAAGTCTACAAAGTACTTCAATCATCAGTTCCCATCTTCTAACTTTGTACTTTAGGGTTACACATCAAAATTACTCATTATGATGATGGTCTAGTGTCATCATTACCAATGTCACAAGTGTTGCATTTTAGCCGCAAGTGTTGCAAATATCATACTGTCATCTTGCCTATGTCGTGTCTCAGACGACATTATCAAGAACACTTGAAAGACACCTCAAAAGACTGGTTTTGTAGAGGAGAAATCATTTGACAAAGAGTAAAAGTATTTTTCCATGGAAAAAACCACTCAAAAATCAATTTTGGAAGGCAACGCTCCCCTATACACTGTCAGGGAGTTCCAACGCTATGTACCCTCTTTTGGGGGAGCGTTGCAATGACCCATGCCCCATTCTAAGGGAGCGCTAGCCTTTTTTTAGATAATTTTGGACTGTTGATAAAATAAGGGAAGAATCCCCCTCATCTCTGGAGTTTGTTGGATTCAGATATGAGGTCAAGGCTCGATCTTAGGGAATATCCACAACTAAAGGAGAAATATCCTCAACCTATCCCAAGAATATCTTAAGTGGTTAGGCCTCTCCAAGCCTATATAAAGAGGCCTCCTCATGGTGAAAGGGGGAGACATTGAAGGCATCAAACTTATGATCTCATAAGGGAGATATCAATGGAGCATCATCATTTTGTGTGAATTATTTGAGCAAAGGGTTGGACAAGGAGAGCTGGGAGAGGCTGTTGCACCTTCATCAAAGGTTTGTAAGTATTCTCTATTGTTCTCATTAATATATATGTGTGTGTGTGTGTGTGGTCTGTTTCTTTCAAGGTTGTGTTTATTCTACATGAACTTGTCTTTATTAGATAGATCTGGTTTCAAGATAATCTTAGTAGAATAGGAAGCTTGTTCTGTCTTTGTTTGTTTTGTAGGATTCATCGAGGAGCTTGGGGATCAAAGATTAACTCGTACTATGTGAGGACGAACATCATTAAAAAGCTACACCTTTCTTCCTCTTCTCTATACATTAGTTTAGCTAGGTTTAAAAGGATGACAGTGACCAATGTTAGCACCCTTTCTGTCTTGGTATTAGGAGTTTAGAGCCCAAGAGGGAATCCACTTGTCCGCAGGGGGATTCTCCTGTAACACTTTGGTATGACTCACTGTCTATTCTGTGGTTTTCCTACTTGCTTCATGGAATTATTTTGGGTGTTAAATCTTAATTTGGAATTAGGTTAATTCCAACGAAAGGTCTTTTCCTTACGTAGTGTAAGTGTTAAATTCGTTTATTAAATTAACAGTCGTGAAGATTGTAGGGGGATTTATAACTCTATTTGAACTTTCTGAAATTATCTCGATTCTTTGCATTCACCCCTTGATGTTTGTCATGACTCATTTTCATAACAGGGTGTGATAATAATAACAAGGGGGTCATCTCCATGTATCTCGACGTTCTTTCATTTGGAGAAGAAATGTTTCGGCACCTGGCCAGTGACTTTCTTGATTGTGGTTCATGTCAAAACTGTGGGAGAAATTAGGGACTAAATATCACTATTCGATTCTGTGCTCAGTTCTGATTGAGATATTCTTCACATGGTGTTTGACTAATGTTTAACTTAGGTATTGTTTGCTTAATGCTAGGTGTAACTTAACTGAAATCCGTCCCCATCAACAGTCTGTAAATGTTAAGCGAAAAAGTGGGTTAACATCCCATAACTTTGTCTATAGTTTTGAGTTGGGAAAAATGCCTCGGGTCTAAACATTCTATGCTATGCAATCTTATCATTTGAAATCTTTGAATTTGCTTGTCGCAATTTTATTTTATAAAGGAAAAGAAAACCTAAGTATTCTGTATGGAGTTAAATTCCTTCATAAAGATTTCTGTATTGATTTAAATTGCTTCATAAAGATTTCTGTATTGATTTAAATTCCTTCATAAAGATGTCTGGGTGAATTCATTCTTACGAGGACCATACTTCAGTGTACTCTCTATGACTCGACCGTTCACTCTGTGTAGTAATCATATGTTGTATGATGTTGATTGTTCTACTTTGAATAATGTTTGATCTACTTTACAGTTGTGAAATCAGTTAGTAGTCCTTTCTTTTCTTTGTTGGTTATCACATCTAATGATGGAACCCTGTTTTACTACGAGGGTACCCATTAGACTCTTCAAGTTCACTCCTCCCCTTTCAGTATGTTGATGGATCATGACTATGACTGGGAGCCTACCTGTGATAACTTCAAGATAACTATTAACCTGTAAGATGATATTTTTGTTGTCTTATATGAATTAACTTAAATGCTAAGGTTTGTTTGGCTTCTATTCGATGCTAATAATTTGTCTCGTCTTTCTTGCAGGGCTTACATGGTCACTGCGATAGATCATGACCATCCTTATTCAAGAAAGGTACTCAGGTTTCGATTTAAATGTTTGGACTTGAAGTTTTTAGGAATGCGGTCTCGACGATATTGGTTATCGCTCCGAGTGTTCTATTTTATGGTTATTTGGATCTGAGCCTATGGATATACAGATCTTCTAAAATATTTTGTTAACGGAATGTATCGTTGTCTTTTTCCCATTCAAATACTGTGATTTATTTTAATTAGTCTTTGCACTTTGACTTTGTATAAACATATAACCTCTTTGTGGTTTACAAGGGAATAACTGAACTGTACATTAATTGTTGCGTAGTTTTAATAATGAAATATCTGTTCAAATTCTCCTATGTCCAAACATTGGAATCGTATGTATAATTAACTTAGATATAGAAAAATGTTATGCAACAACATGTACAACAATTATATAAATTCTTATATATATATATATATATATATATATATATATATATATATATATATATATATACGGGTAGTTGTTCTAAGTTTCATTTGGCACTTGCGTTGTCTGGTATTTCCACTATTTAATACAATCCTGCTTATACAACCTACAGAGATATGTCTGTACATATATATATTTAAATCTCATATTTATTTTCGAAATTTCCTTTAGCGTTTGCACAGTCTAAAATTCACTTGCAAAAATGAATATCTATATGTATATGATTCATAGATCTGGTAGGGATTTCTAGAATAGTATTGATATGATATTTTATTTAACACAGATGTATCTCCTATTATATTTCCATAATTAAATTCCATTTCTAGCCAATATACATAGAAAGTTTGCTCAACGCCTACAATTAAACTGTAAGGGTTTATCCTACAATTCATCCCATTCCAACAGAATTTAATAAACAAAGCAATTCATCCATATTTAAACAGATGTATTCTATTAGCCAATAATTCAAATAACATTTGACTAGAGAAAGAGTAGATAGACATATCTGAATAATTGTCACACAACAAATGGAACAACCAAGTTCCTCCTAATCTTAGAACAGAAAAACCAATCTACTTGTTCCGTTCACCCCCTAGCTTGACCATGAATCCATGAGGGAGAACTCCAGAAATCCTCCTTAGCAATAGTCCTTTAGTTTCAAAAAAACTTCTCCTTGCCTCACACTCATAAAATAGTGCTCATAACAACAAGAGATAATTATTTTCCCCAGCATACTAGGCAGTGTCCTGCCTCCTCCCATATGCTATATATGGCAAAAACATTTGTGCCTAGGTCTTTTCCCCTTTGGGAATTTTCGTAGCTTTCCAAATCCCTAATTTCCAGGGGTTTCCAATGGCCAAATTCTTGATTTTCCACTTGTAAAATTCAACCCTGAGGTAGTTCCAAAATGTTCCCCACTCATGGAGTCATGGTCAACTGATTTCAACTTGGCTGTTCCATTTGTCTATCAACAATAAATATACAAATATGTGTTTCTTACAAGTGTCATATTCAAAGATTTAGTTGGGTCAAATCATATCTTTTCCCAACAGTCATAATCATATTTTACAATTAACTAAATTTGAAATTCAGAATTTCCCTAAATGGAAATAATTTTCCAATTTCGAATTTACTAAAAATGGAAATAAATTCCTAAGCATTTTTCGATTTAAAAATAATTTATTTTTGGGGATGTTACATCCTTTCCCCCTTTAATAAAACATCGTCCTCAATGTTCATCCCTTTCTCAGAACAAGATTGGATGAGATTTTTGCAAATCTCCCTCCAACTCCCAAGTGGCCTCCTCAGGACTAAAGTGCTTCCATTGCACTTTTACCTGGGTGATGACTTTGTTCCGTAGTGCTATTTCTCTCCTGTCCAGAATGCGTAGAGGTTACACTTGGAACTCGCCTTCTAGTTCCACCTACACCAAGTTCCAATTGATCATATGAGTAGGGTCATGTACATAATTCTTTAACAAAGAAACATGAAATACATTATGGATTTTTAGATTGGTAGGAAGTGAAAGTTGATATGCCATGGGTCCAATTGGAGCCAAGATCTTGAAAGGGCCATAAAACCTGGGTACCAACTTGGCATAGTTTCCTAGTTTTAGTGAACTTCTTCGGGCTTTGAATTTTAAATAAACACGGTCTCTTCTTTTCAGGTCCGCGTAAATTTTTTGTCTATCTTGATCCTCTTTTAAATTCCACTGTACTTTTCTTACTATACTCTCCATTTCCTGGATCATTTCTAGTCCCACCATGAGTCTGTCAACTGGGTTATCCCAGCTAATCAGAGTCGTACACTTTCTGTCATACAATACTTCGAAGGGGCTCATCTTAGTTGATGTTTGGTAACCATTATTGTACGCAAATTCCACCAAGTGTAGGTAGTCTTCCCATTTTCTTGGTTTTGTCCTTACGTACATGTGTAGTATATCTTCCACGATTTGGTTTGTTCCTTCGGTCTGCCCATCCATCTGTGGATGATAACTTGTGCTGAAATTCAAGTTAGTATTTAACCCTGCAAACAATTATTTCCAAAAAGTAGATGTAAATTTTACGTCTCTACCCGAAATCACCATTTTAGGAATACCATGTAGTCTAAAAATTTCTTTCATGAATATTTCAACGATGTTAATAGCTTTAAAAGTAGACTTTATAGGAATAACATGTGTAGACTTATTAATATTATCGATTACCACCATAATTGAATCATTCTATTTTTGAGTTCTAGGAAAACTTGTAATAAAATCCAGTGATATAGTCTCCCATTTCCATTCCGGCATAGGTAAGGGATGCAATAGGCCGACTGGATGTTGGTGTTCAGATTTCACCTGTTGACAATCTTGACACTTAGATAAGTATTTTGTTGTTTCTCCCTTCATATTAGGCCAATAAAATAACTTCCTTAGTGTTGTTACCATTTTTTGGTATCCCGGATGACCAAAATATGGTTTCTTGTGTACATCATCCAAGACCATTAACTTTAATTCCACCAAATATGGTATGTATATTTTGTTTTTAAATCGTAGTAGACCATTTCTATCCAAACTCATATCTATTTTGTCTGAATTTTCTGTATTATTTCGTAAATCTGCCACTGTTTTAGTGTAATTTTCATCATTATTACCTGCAGCCTTTATCCTCTGCTCAAGATTGATTTATGCCCTGCTAATGTTTATTTCAAACAACCCATGAACTCTTCTACTTAAATCATCAACCACCTTTTTTTCCTTACCCTTGATGTGTCTTACCTCAAAGTCAAATTCTCTCAAGAAGGCCAACCATCTTTCTTGCCTTGCATTAAGGTCTGGTTAACTAAACAAAATTTTCACACCATTGTTATCCGTCAATAACAAAAATTTTCTACCCATTATATAGTGCCACCACATCTTTAAGGCATGTATTATAACTGCCAACTCTAAGTCATGAGTGACATATTTTCATTTGTGCTCCTTTAGTTTTCGGGACTCATAACAAATAACGTGCCCTTCTTGAGTTAGGACACCACCTAGTCCTTCTTTACTCGCATCCACACAGACTGTGAAGTCCTTGTCCGGATCTTCTATCTTTAAAATGGGCACAATTGCTAACAATTCTTTTAACTTATTAAAACTATCCTGACATTTCTGTGACCAATTAAACTTGGTTCCCTTCTTTTGTAAAGATGTGATTGGGTATGCAATTTTAGAGAATCCCTCTATAAATATTCGGTAATATCCAGTGATTCCCATGAATGACCGGATGTCCGCTACATCTTTAGGGATCGTCCATTCCATGATGGCTCGTATTTTCTATGGGTCAACCACAATACCTTCTTCATATATTACATGTCCCAAGTACTGTATTTTCTTTTGATAAAAGTCACACTTGTCGAATTTAGCATACAATTTGTGTTTTCTTAAAGTCCGCAGAACTACCCTTAGGTGTTATTCATGTTCTTATTTTGTTTTAGAGTACACTAGGATATCGTCAATAAATACCAAAACAAACTTATCCAAGTACTGACTGAAAATACTATTCATTAAACACATAAATGTGGCTGGCACATTAGTGAGACTAAACGATATAACAACAAATTCGTAATGTCCATATCTCGTTTTGAATGTTGTTTTACTTATGTCCTCATCTTTTATTCTACCTGGTGATAACTAGATCTTAAATCCAATTTAGAAAAAATCTTTGCCCCACCTACTTGATCGAACAGATCATTGAACCTAGGTAAGGGGTACTTGTTCTTAGCAGTCATTTTGTTTAATTGTCTAATCTTAGAGTTCTATATTTCTTTTTAACAAAAAGGGTTGGTGCTCCCCATGGTGAAACACTCGGTCTGATATATTCTTTGTCCAATAATTCCTGTAGTTGAATTTTTAATTCTGTTAATTCCAGTAAACTCATTCGGTAGGGTGCTTTAGATATAGGGGCTTAACCAAGCAGTAGGTCGATAGAAAATTCTATCTCTCTCCTTGACGGTAATTTGGGTATCTCATCAACAAACACATCTCTGAAATCATGCAAGACGAAAAAATCTTCCAAGATAGGTTTACTTTCTTTTTCCAACAGATTTGTCACTTAGATGGCATAAATATGACAACCCTTTCTCATGCACTTCTTAAATTGTATAGCTAAAATCTGCCTAATTGAGACTGGTTTTTGTATACCTTGTATTGTTCTAACAATGTCATTTTTTCCTTTATACTTGAGTGATTTTTCATAACAGTCTAAAATTGCTTTATGTATTTCTAGCCAATCCATTTCGATAATTATGTCATAAGACCCTAATGGTAGAATGTTCAGATCTATCTTTGTGTTTTGACCATGTAAATTGAACTCACTGTCAGAAATAAAATCATATACTTTTCTTTTTGTCCCTATTGCAAGTTGTACTAGCCAGGATTTTGCATGTTTTTTTCTTTTAACTTTGTTTGAATCCACTACACCAGGATCGATATAACTTAACATAGCTTGAGGATCAATTAAAACAAAAACATCAGTATTGTTAATTTTACCTTCAATTTCCACTACAGTAGAATGGTGGTCATCTTGTCAGCCATCCACGACTGCATTGATCTAATGTAAACTTATGCCACATCTCCCACTGTAGAGGCTTCCTGTAGGTTGTGAACTGTAGTCTTGGTTTCTGAAGTCAAACGTGGATAGTTCCTCCTTAAGTGAGGTTCTCCACATTCCCAACATTTTAACGTTCTCTGGGGATGTCCCCATTCCCAGATTAACTGGTTTACCACCTCCTTAGGTGTTCTGGTTGTTGGAGTGAAAATATTTCCTTGGAAAACTCTTTGTTGCGTTCCAGAAAGGGGTTGGTTGATATCTCTTCTTCTGCTGGTTCATTCGGTCTTGTTTCTTGTCCTTCCAAGCCTTGGGAAATTTCGACCACTGTTTGTATTGGTCATAACACATTCAAGCCTTCCAGAAAACTTCACTTAAGGACTTGGGGTTGTCGAATTCGATTTTTTCCTTATAGGAATGTGGTAAACATATTAGGAACAACTAGATTTTTTCTTTGTCCTCCCGGATATAAGGAACAAACCTTAATAATTCCAAGAATTTGTTTATCAGGGCATCCATAACCATTTGACCAAGTCGTAGTTCATAAAATTATTTGGTTTTTATTTCATAGTAACTTTCAGATAGATACTATTTCTTAAAGTATTTCTTAAAATCCGACCATTCCATCTGTTTTTCCTTTAGGCCCTTGGCCAACTTTAGGTCCTGCTACCATATGCTAGATTTTCCTTTCAGATTATAAATGGCCATTCTGACCTTCATATTGCTGGAATAGTTGTATATCTAGAAATATTTTTTTATGTCTAATAACCATGCTTCAGCTTCCTCCCCTGTTCTGGATTTCCCATCAAAGGTAAACAGTTTGATTTTATTAAAATCTCCCTCAAGGTGGTCCACCTATTTCCTTTTTCTTCTTGTTTTTGTTTTATCTTCTGCTGAAGGTGTACCTTTGGAAGAGCTGTCCCCTTTTTCTGCTTCAGGACCAGAATTATTGGAGGACCTTTTACTGACCTCTTCTTCCTGGCTATCATCCTTTGGGATCTTCTTTGTGTTAATGTTTAATCCATTATTATAGTTCTTTTCATTTCAATAGATAACAATAGCATAACACAAGATCAATAAGAAATACACAATCACAAGAGACACAACATTTATCCTGGGAAACCCTCTAGGGGAAGAAAACCCAACAAAACTTCCTTATTATAGATAGCTAATACAATGCCAATAGATAACTTAAACTAATGCAGAATATCCTCTCCCAAAAGATGTGCTACTCTCTCTCCTTCTTCTCTAACTGTAGTTCCAAAACTTGTCTCTCAATGATCAACTGAGGTGTGTATCTAAGTGAGGCGCTAGCCTATTTATTTATACAAATCTGGCACGTGTGAAGTGTCTCTTCACTGGCAGGGCCAACTTCTGAAACTGGGTGGTTATAACCACCTTTATTATATTTCGGGGCCTCTTGATATATTCTGGGGTCGACTTCTTCTTTTGTCTTTTACAATTACATTATGACCAATTCACAAAACGAGATTTGGTCCTTATACAATAGCCGACATGATCAATCCACAATGGGGATTGATCCAATGAATAATATATCAAATAATAATAAGAATACACTTTGCAGTTACATTATTTTAACACTCCCCCTTAACAAGAAGGGTATTCTTTAGCAGCATCATGAGAGAGAGGACAACATCATCAACAACATCAAGTGGGTGAAAGGAAAACATCATCAATATCATCTTGGAACACTGACTGGTGTATCTATAAATCATCGAGAGTTTTCTTCATCGACAACATCTCCATTCTCAAAGGAATGCAATCATCATCTGCATCAATATATATTAGTATAAAACAAATACATCATCATCAACATCACAGCACGAGGCTGGCTCATCATAATACAAGACTAGATTTACGTCACAGCTGTCAAGCTGGAAGCTCAATAATCGTCTTGCTTTATGTCACAACAATCAATCTAGAAGAAAGATAGTAGACTGGCTTCATGTCACAACTTCTCAATTTGGAAGCATAGTACTAGTCTCATTTCAACGTCTTGCTTTACGTCACCGAACTTAAGCTGGAAGCAATATACTAGATTGGCTTTACATCACAGTTGTTAAGCCAGAAGCACAATACTAGTCTCATGACACACACCCACTACGACAACTAATATTTTTTTTTTGTCTTTTCTTCGAGGGACAAAATCCCTGAATTTCTATGGGGCCTAGTGCAGACCATCCCTTCCCTTATCCTCCTCCAAGTGACCACAACCTGGCCTTAGCACAAGTGCCTTTCGCAACTTGCGAGTTGGAGAGTCAAGGCTCTCGAATCCTCTTTCTCCAAACGCCGATACCCGAGATGCGATATGGGTATGGCTCGCTCCTCACTAGCGCCTACTAGGATAAACACTAGCACTATTCACATCTCGCGACTTCACGAGTTGGAGTGTTGAGCCCTCGTAATCTTCCTTTGCGAATCCTCGAAACATGATACAGGTATGGCTCACACCTCACTAGCACCTGCTACATATAACCATAGGCTAGGCTAAACACTAGCACTACTCACATCTGGCGACTTTGTGAATTGGAGTGTTGAGCCCTCGTACTCCTCCTTTGCGAGTCCCTGAAACATGATAAGTCAACAATGGGTTGACTCTTTCCTAGGCGACATGTGTCCACCACCTGTCACCCGCTTCCATCTTTCTATGGGTGCTTGTTGTTATGCCACATGTCAACGATGCGGTCCCCACCTAACAGATGTGCCACGTATTCGCACGATCCCTCGATGCTCGACACTTCACGACTTTTGCAGTCGAAAAGAAATTCTTTCAACCTTTGAACCCCTGATACGCGTTACCATGCGGAGGTTCTAATCCAACGGTTCTCCCATGGCTTGGATCCAACGACCACGATCACATTGCAATTTCATGAATCATGATTTCGTGCAATCCTACCCTTGACCACTCCAAGTCGCGAGTCAGTGAAATGCTACCAGAATGCCATGTGTCCTGTGTCGATGGACGGATCCGAATACTTCGAGACTTTCAGAATGTTGTCAAGTCCACTCTCCTGCCTATGCAAAGGTTAATATTGATGGTCAATAGAGCCCCAACAGATCCTCGGATCGACGGTCCTGGACCCCATCACTTCTTGCGAAGATTGAAGGGGTCAAGGTGTTAACACCTGTGCTCCTCTAGATCCATCGGTCTTGACAGATCTGGGGTATTTCCGAAAGGATTCCAACCATTCATCTACCAAACGATGGGGTATTCTATTTCGATGATTGGACTCGCTGTCCTTTCTGAGCTTGAACCATGAAATTCAACCTCTCAGAGCTTCAAACTCCCACGACTCTGAGACCTTAGAGAGCTACTCTTTCTTTCATAAGGTTTTCATATGCGGATCGCATGAACCTTTAGACGATTCTTGGGAAATTTTCCCTGATCTTAGTCGAGTCTTTGGGTAAAGGTTCGGTATGGTTCCAGGGTTTATGGGGTAATTCCCAGGGAAGAGTACTCTTGAGGAGCCTTCCCAGAATATTACGAGAATCAAGCAAACAAGACGATTCTTGGTGGAGAAACCTCATGCCCTAGACTTAATCATTTGTACAGAAACCAACTATGGCATGTAAGTATACACATGCATCCATTATTTCTAGACTAAAACACTAGGCAATCATTCCACACAGAAAACATTATGGGCATATAAACATGAGCATGTATTCGTGACATTCAATTCAAAATACAAGGCATAAAACACTTATCAGATAAACCAGGCGTGATGAAACTGCTGAGAGGGGTGATCATTTCCACCCAACCGTAGGCTCAGTGACTCCAAATGGATTTACCACTAGCCACCCCTGAGTTAGACCGCGATGCTTTGAGATTCAGTCTCCTACTTCCAGCTCAACGGAAGTCAAGGACGAAGGTTACTCTCCTTCTCCTATGTTTATAACTCTCTGTGTTTCTAGAGTTTCTCCAGTTCTCTTCCACCATCCCTGTCGCATGCGCTCTCTCCCTCTACCCTTTACCACACTTCCTCTCTTGCCTTTTTCTCTGCAAGATTGCGTGTGGCACAAATTTCCCCGTCCATGGTCAGGTCTGAGATATTTTACAGTTGGGAGGTTCACCCCCATCCCCTCATTAACTCTTAAGGAGCCTCCCCACCTACCAATCTGATGGGAAATCCATTCTAGGGTCAAAGAATTGCTTTGGTCTTTGAGCAAGTAAAAACCCGTACGGTACTGGATCGGTGGAAGTTAACGCAACCATTCCAGGTCCCTTCCACCACCTCTCATTATCCATCGTGGTCTCTTTTAGCACACCCCCCTCCCAACAATCATGCAACACATATTCATAAGATAATTTACATTCATTGACCTTTTGTACAAAGGTCTGTCAAATCAAACATTCACATCTTTGAGTTTTCCATAGTTCTTGGCAAATANGATGTTCTATCTATCAATATGACGTGTATGTACAAAAGTAAACAAAATCGGATATGTTTGTTTCATGGAATCTTCCATTTCCCACGTAGCCTCATTTGGGCCAAAATGTTTCCACTGCACCTTGACCTGTGCAATGGTTCGGTTTCTGAGTAGGGTTTCCTTTCTATCCAGTATGCATTGAGGTTCTGATAGGAATTCTCCCTCTGGTTCCACCTAGATCACAAACCAGTCAATTATATGATCAGAATTGTGTCAATATTTCTTCAATAATGAAACATGGAAAACATTATGTGCTTTTACTGTGGGAGGAAGTGCTAGCCTATAGGCTACAGGTCCCACTCTATCTAGAACTTCAAAGGGTCCACAATACTAAGGTGCCAACTTTTCACAAGCTCCCATCCTCAGGGAACTCTTCCTGGGCCTAACTCTAAGATATAAGTGGTCTCCCATCTTGAATTCTCTTGGAGTTCTCTTTCGGTTGACGTAACTTTTCTGTCTGTTCTGAGCAACCTTTAGATTTTTTTTTATCTGAATCACTTGTTGTTCCATTTCTTTCAACATGTTGGGTCCAATAGTAATTTTGTTTATGGGATTACTCCAATTGACTGGAGTGTTGCACGGCCTACTGTAGAAGACTTCGAAAGGATTCATCATCAAGGATTCTTGGTAGCCATTGTTGTAGGCGAATTCCACCAGTGGCAGGTAATCTTTCCACTTTTTGGGTTGATGCATTACATGCATCCTTAGCATGTCTTCTAATATTTGGTTCACTCTTTCTATCTGTCCATTGGTTTGAGGATGATAGGCTATGCTAAACAGTAATTTGGTCTCCAGACCAACTATCAAGGATTTCCAAAAGTTGGAAGTAAATTTCGTGTCTTTGTCAGACACGATCTCTTTAGGCATATCATGTAGTCTGAATATCTCCTTCATGAATACGTTGGTGATGTCTATTTTCTTGCAAGTCGACTTGAAGGGGATAAAATGAGTGGAATTTTTAAATTTATCCACCACTACCATGATGGCGTCATTTTGTTTGGTCGAGGTTGGTAATTCGGTGATGAAATCCATGGAGATGGTTTCCCATTTCCATTCTGGGATTGGTAGGGGTTGTAATAATCCTACTGGGTGTCAATGTTATGCTTTAACCTGTTGGAATTCTATGCATTTAGCTAAGTACTCAGTTATGTCTTTCTTCAATCCAAGCCAATAGAATTGTTTCCTAGTGGTTGTGATCATCTTCTGGTATCCTGGATGACCGACATATGGTCTTTTATGTAGTTCATCCATTATGAACCTCTTCAAGTCATCACAATCTGGAACATACAATCTATTTTTATAAGTTAGAAGACCTCCATCTATCATCTGGTAGCCTTCATACTTTATCCCTGTGGGTTCTTTCTCCAGGTATGAGGTCACGGTCTGCAAGAATGTGTCTGTTTCTTGTGCATTCCTGACTCTTTCCTTGACATTCGTCTCGCAGGTGCTCACCGCTGCCAGGTAAATTGTTTTCATACTTCTGCTAAGGGCATTGGCCACCTTATTTTCCTTTCCTTTAATATGTTTGATTTCAAAATCAAACTCACTAAGGAGGGCCATCCACCTAGCTTGTCTGGCATTGAGCTTTGGTTGGTCAAACAGATATCGCAATCCACAGTGGTCTATCATAAGTAAAAATTTCCTTCCCAGGAGGTAATGCCTCCACATTTTTAAGGCATGCACTATGGCATCTAGCTCTAGATCATGGGTCACATAGTTGACTTCGTGCTCATTCAATTTTCGGGATTCATAGCATATTACACTTCCTCCTTGCATAAGGACTCTTCTGAGCCCTTCCTTGCAGGCATCTCTGCAAACGAGGAAGTCAGCTTCAGGATCGACGATCTTCAACACGGGTGAGTGAGTCAGTAGATGTTTTAGGGATTGAAATATTTCTTCACATTCTTATGTCCACGTGAATTTAGCTCATTCTAGAGGGCAGTGATTGGACAACCAATCTTGGAGAATCCTTTTATAAATCTCCTATAGTATCCTGCTAAGCCCATAAAGGATTTGATATCTGAAACATCCTTTTGGGTAGGCCATTCCATGATAGACCTGATCTTGTTAGGGTCTACTGCTACTCCTTCTTCAGATATGACATGGCCCAAGTAGTGTATTTGCTTCTGGAAAAAGTTGCACTTGCTAAATTTGGCATAGAGCTGATGTTCTCTTAGCACTTGAAGCACAAGTCTAAGATGTTCCTCATGTTCCTCTCTATTCTTGGAGTAAATTAATATATCGTCAATAAAAACTAGTACAAATTTGTCTAGGAATTTGCTGAGCACATTGTTCATAAAGCACATAAAAGTGGCAGGGGCATTGGTTAATCCAAATCGTACTACCACAAACTCATAGTGACCATATCTCGTCCTGAAGGCAGTTTTGTGGATGTCTTCACCCTTGATTCAGACTTGATGGTATCCAGATCTCAAGTCAATCTTTGAGAAGATGGAAGCACCTCCCAATTGATCGAATAGGTCATCGATCCTAGGTAAAGGGTACTTGTTCTTTATGGTTACCTTATTGAGTTGTCTATAATCTATGCATAGTCGGAGGGTATCGTCTTTCTTTTTCACAAACAAGACCGGTGCTCCCCATGGAGACACGCTGGGATAGATATAGCCTTTGTCCATCATTTCTTTTAGTTGTAATTTAAGCTCAACTAGCTCAGGTGTGCTCATCCTGTAGGGTGTCCTAGAGGCCTGTAGTGCTCCTGGTGCAAGTTCTATCGAGAAGTCAATGTCCCTTCTCGGAGGTAGACCTGGTACCTCTTCTGGAAATACATCTCTATATTCTCTTAGTGTGGGGTGGTCTTTGAGGCTTGGTTTTCCATCTTCAACTGATTCCAACACCTGTATCACATATAGTGTACATCCCTTTCTGCAATACTTTCTCATTTTCAGGGCTGATAATCGTCTCACCAAGACAGATTTTTGGATCCCTTGAAGGGTTATCCTTCTTCCTTCTTCACTTACACATTCTAAGGTTTTATGATAACAGTGCAGTCTAGCTTTATATGTGGCTAGCCAGTCCATACCAATCAACATGTCATACGATCATAGGGGTAGTATGTTAAGGGTTGCTTGGGTGGGGAATTCACCCATAGTGAATTGGCAAGTTGGTATGACCTCTACTACCTTTCTTTTGGTGCCAGTGGATAACTGTACCAACCATGGCTTGGCGTGTTTATGTGGCTGTAATTTAAACTTATCAACAGCCTTAGGAGATATATAACTTAAATTTGAACCAGGGTCAATTAGAATAGACACTAGATGGTTGGTGATCATACCTTCCATCTCCACCACTGAAGTTTGGTGGTTATCTTATTTATTATCCAAGGTTGCATAAATTTGTGGCACACTCCTAGCCACGTCATTGACGGTGGTAGCTTCTTGAACATTGTAAATTCTCTGACTGTTCTGTTGTTGGTGCGGGTTGTTCCTCAGTAGATGTTCTTCTCCACAACCCCAACATTTCAAGGGTTCTCTCTTTGGGTTATCAATCTTTCCGGGGTAGATCCAGAAGGTTTATTTCTGCTCTAGGAGGGGAAATTCTGCTGGTGTACACTTCAGGTTGGGAAGCTCATCCTTGAGTCCTTTTTATAGTTTTTAAATCTTGGGGATTTAAATGCCTTTTTCTAGAATCCCGAACTATTATTCTGCTTCTAGCCTTCATGAGGTTCTATCCGATTCCCAAGTTGTTCATAACAATATCTTGCCTTTCAGATAGTGTCTTCTAGGGTCTTTGGCTTGTCAAACTCAATCTTGTTTTGATAGTCCTTAGGTAGTCCACTAATGAATCGTTGCACCTTTGCCTTTTCTACTTTTATATAGGGTGCGTACCTCAACAAATCGAGGAATATGCTGACATATTCCTATATGGTGAGTTTCCCCAACTTGAGTTCATAGAATTCTTTAGTCTTTTCGTCGAAATACTTTTCTGACAGATACTTCTTCCTAAAGAATTTCTCAAACCGTTCCCAAGATAGGTCCTCTTCATGAATCCCTTTTACATTCTTAAGTTCTTCCCACCAAATGGAAGCCTTTCCATTCAATTTGAAATTGGCTACTCAGACCTTCAAGTTTTCTGAGAAGTCATGGACTTTGAAATACTTCTTTAGTCCAAGCAGCCAGGCCTCCACTTCCTCCCCCTTCTTTATTTCACCATCGAAAGAGGGTGGTTTGGCCTTCTTGAATACTTCGAGATTATGAATTTTAGAATGCTTTCACTTCTTCTGTTTTCTTCGGGAATAAGAACTAGTTCTGCTACTAGAATATCCCTCTGAGTCGCCAGTTTCCTTTCCAGAGGAATCATCTGATGCTTGTCCCTTATCTCTGGGGTGGACCTTTCTCAAGGTGCTCTTCCCAGTGTGGCCACTTAAAAGACCATGTTTCCGTATCTCAGGTGGAATTCAACTTTTCTTTGTCTGTCATTGGTATGCGTGACTGGTGTTAGGTCCATGTTGCAATTGTCTTTGTATGTTGGATAAACTCTGCAACAAGACTGCATTAATTTCTGCTTGCTTCTCTTGCTCTTTTATCAACCTCTCATTGTCGGCCTTGCAGCTCTGTAGTTCGACCATGAGGCTTCTCACAGTCTCAACTAGATTTGGAGGGGTCTCTACCGCTCTACTAGTGCTAGTGGCTTGGATCCAATGACCACGATCACATTGCGATTTCACGAATCATGAGTTCGTGCAGCCCTACCCTTGACCACTTCAAGTCACGAGTCAGAGAAATGCTACCCGACTGCCACGCATCCTGTGCCGATGAACGGTTTTGAATACTTCAGGACTTTCAGGACGTTGTCAAGTCCACTCTCCTGCCTATGCAAAGGTTAAGATCGACGGTCAATAGAGCCCCGACAGATCCTTGGATTGACGGTCCTTAACCCCATCGCTAGTTGCCAAGGTTGAAGGGGTCGAGGTGTTAACGCCTGCGCTCCTCCTCTAGATCCATCTGTCTTGACATATCTAGGGTATTTTCGAAAGGATTCCAACCGTTCATCTACCAAACGATGGGGTATTCTCTTTCGATGATTGGACTCGCTATCCTTTCTGAGCTTGAACCATGAAATTCAACCTCTCAGAGCTTCAAACTCCCACACTTCCGAGACCTTAGAGAGATACTCTTTCTTGCATAAGGTTTCCAAACCTGGATCGCATGAACCTTCATACAGTTCTTGGAAAATCGTCCATGATCTTAGTCGAGTCTCTGGGTAAAGGTTCGGTACAGTTCCAAGGTTTATGGGGGAATTCCCAGGGAAGAGAACTCTCGAGGAGCCTTCCCAGAATATTACGAGAATCAAACAAACAAGACGATTCTCGGTGGAGTGAACTCATGCCCCAGACTTAATCATTTGCATAGAAACCAACTATGGCATGTAAGTATACACATGCATCCATTATTTCCAGTCTAAAACACCAGGCAATCATTCTACACAGAAAACATTATGGGCATATAAACATGAGCATGTATTCATGAAATTCAATTCAAAATACAAGGCATAAAACACTTATCAGATCCACCAGGTGTGATGCAAATGCTGAGAGGGGTGCTCGTTTCCACCCAGCCGTAGGCTCAGTGACTCCAAACGGATTTACCACTAGCCACCCCCAAGCTAGACCACGATGCTTTGATATTTAGTCTCCTACTTCCAGCTCAATGGAAGTCAAGGATGAAGGTTACTCTCCTTCTCCTATGTTCAGAATTCTCTGTGTTTCCAGAGTTTCTCCAGTTCTCTTCCATGATCCCTGTCACGCGCTCTCTCTCCCTCTACGCTTTACCACACTTCCTCTCATGCCTTTTTCTCTGCAAGATTGCATGTGGCGTGAATTTCTCCGTCCGTGGTCAGGTATGAGAGCTTTTACGGATGGGTGGTTCACCCCCATCCCCTCATTAACTCTTGAGGAGCCTCCCCACCTACCAATCTGACAGGAAATCCATTCCAGATTCATAGAATTGCTTTGGTCTTTGAGCAAGTAAAAACCAGTACAGTATTGGCTCGGTGGAAGTTAACGCAACCATTCCAGGTCCCTTCCACCACCTCTCATTAGCCATCATGGTCTATTTTAGCACATCCCCCTCCCAACAGTCATGCAACACATATTCATAACGTAATTTACATTCATCGACCTTTTATACAAAGGTCTGTCAAATCAAACATTCACATCTTTGAGTTTTCCATAGTTCTTGGCCAATATAGTTATTTTTACAGACTGGGGGAAACATGGTGTTACAATTCCCTCCCCCTTAAAGGAACATTGTCCTTGGTGTTCTATCTATCAATATGATGTGTATGTACAGAAGTAAACAAAATCATATATACCTATTTCATGGTATTTTTCATTTCCCACGTAGCCTCATCTAGGCCAAAATGTTTCCACTGCACCTTGACCTATGCAATGGTTCGGTTTCTGAGTGGGGTTTCTTTTCTGTCCAGTATACATTGAGGTTCTGGCAAGAATTCTCCCTCCGGTTCCACCTGGATCACAAACCAGTCAATTATATGATTAGAATCGTGTACATATTTCTTTAATAATGAAACATGGAAAACATTATGTGCTTTTACTGTGGGAGGAAGTGCTAGCCTATAGGCTACAGGTTCCACTCTATCTAGAACTTCAGAGGGTCTGCAATACTGAGGTGCCAACTTTTCATAAGCTCCCATCCTCATGGAACTCTTCCTGGGTCTAACTCTGAGATATACGTGGTCTCCCGTCTTGAATTCTCTTGGAGTTATCTTCCAATTGGCATAACTTTTTTGTCTGTTCTGAGTGACCTTTAGATTTTGTTTTATCTGAATCAGTTGTTGTTCCATTTCTTTCAACATGTCGGGTCCAATAGTAATTCTGTTTACAGGACCACTCCAACTGAATGGAGTGTTGCAGGGCCTATCGTAGAGGACTTCAAAAGGACTCGTCTTCAGGGATTCTTGGTAGCCATTGTTGTAGGCAAATTCCACCAGTGGCAGGTAATCTTTCCACTTTTTGGGTTGATGCATTACATGCATCCTTAGCATGTCTTCTAATATTTGGTTCACTCTTTCTATCTGTCCATTGGTTTGAGGATGATAGGCTGTGCTAAACAGTAATTTGGTCTCCAGACCAACCATCAAGGATTTCCAAAAGTTGGAAGTAAATTTCGTGTCTTTGTCAGACACGATCTCTTTAGGCATTACCATGTAGTCTAAATATCTCCTTCATGAATACGTTGGCAATGTCTATTGCCTTGCAAGACAACTTGACGGGGATAAAATGAGTGGACTTGCTCAATTTATCCACCACTACCATGATAGCATCATTTTGTTTGGTCGAGGTTGGTAATTCGATGATGAAATCCATGGAGATGGTTTCCCATTTCCATTCCGGGATTGGTAGGGGTTGTAATAATCCTGCTGGGTTTCGGTGTTCTACTTTAACCTGTTGGCATTCTATGCATTTGGCTAAGTACTCAACTATGTCTTTCTTCAATCCAAGCCAATAGAATTGTTTCTTGGTGGCTGTGATCATCTTCTGGTATCCTGGATGACCAGTATATGGTTTTTTATGTAGTTCATCCATTATGAACCTCTTCAAGTCATCACAATCTAGAATATACAATCTGTTTTTGTAAGTTAGTATACCTCCATCTATCATCTGGTAGCCTTCATACTTTATCCCTGTGGGTTCTTGCTCCAGGTACAAGGTCACGGTCTAGAAGAATGTGTCTGTTTCTTGTGCATTCCTAACTCTTTCCTTGACATTCATCTCACAGGTGCTCACCACTTCTAGGTAAATTGTTTTCATACTTCTGCTAAGGGCATTGGCCACCTTATTTTCCTTTCCTTTAATATGTTTGATTTCAAAATAAAACTCGCTAAGGAGGGCCATCCACCTAGCTTGTCTGGTATTGAGATTTGGTTGGTCAAATAGATATTGCAATCCACAATGGTCTGTCATAAATACAAATTTCCTTTGTAGGAGGTAATGGCTCCACATTTTTAGGTCATGCACTATGGCGTCGAACTCTAGATCATGGGTCACATAGTTGACTTCGTGCTCATTCAATTTTTGGGATTCATAGTAGACTACACTTCCTCCTTGCATAAGGACTCCTCTGAGCCCTTCCTTGCAGGCATCTGTGCACATGAGGAAGTCAACTTCAGGATCGACGATCTTCAACACAGGTACGTGGGTCAGTAGATGTTTTAGGGATTGAAATATTTCTTCACATTCTTGTGTCCACGTGAATTTAGCTCCCTTCTTCTATAGGGCAGTGATTGGACAACCAATCTCGGAGAATCCTTTTATAAATATCCTATAGTATCCTACTAAGCCCATAAAGGATCTGATATCTGAAACGTCCTTTGGGGTAGGCCATTCCATGATAGACCTGATCTTGTCAAGGTCTACTGCTACTCCTTCTTCAGATATGACATGGCCCAAGTAGTGTATTTGCTTCTGGAAAAAGCCGCACTTGCTAAATTTGGCATAAAGATGATGTTCTCTTAGCACTTGAAGCACAAGTCTAAGATGTTCCTCATGTTCCTCTCTATTCTTGGAGTAAATTAATATATCGTCAATAAAAACCAGTACAAATTTGTCTAGGAATTTGCTAAGCACATTGTTCATCAAGCACATGGACTTGCATTCCAACATGTAGAATCTCTTCAAGATTTCGACTGCATACTTCCCTTGGTTAAGGAAGATCCTCTTTGGACTCTGCCATACCTCAATACCTAAGAAATAATGCATTAGGCAAGGGTCTTTCATTTCAAATTCTGAGGCAAGTCTCTTCTTACATTCAGTGATGAGATTTTCTTCTCCGGTTAAGAATAAGTCATCCACATATAACAGTAATATTACCAGCTCATTGTTCATGAGCTTGAAGTAGAGGTTAGAATTTTCTCTACTCTTGGTAAATCCTAGGCTTGTCAGAAAACTGTCTATACGGCCATACCAAGCTCTCGGGGCTTGCTTTAATCCTTATAAGGGTTTCTTCAATCTGCAGACATTAGACTTCCTATCTTCAACTTCAAATCCTTGAGGTTGCTCTATATACACTTCCTCTTCAATGACACCATTTAGGAAAGCTGTATTTACGTCCATCTGGTGCAACTTCCACTTCGTCTTAGCTGCAAGAGCTATGATGGTTCTGATCGAAGTGTATCTGGCTATAGGAGTGAATGTCTCTTCATAGTCAATGCCTTCTTTTTGAGAAAATCCACGAGCTACAAATCTTGTTTTATATTTCTCAATACTTCCATCAGCAACATGTTTTATTTTGAAGAGCCATTTGGAGGATACCATGTCTTTACTCTTCGGTCTGGGAACTATTTACCATACATCATTCTTTATTATGGATTGGTATTCCTCTGTCATGGCATGTGCCCATTCTTTCATCTGAATGGCTTCTTCAAAGCAGGTAGGCTCCTTCTCTAGGAGGTCACACATCAAAGCTATATAACTGGAGAATATCTTTGGTCTTTTTACCTGTCTTGTGGTTCCTTGGGGAACACTGTACTTCTCTCCATATTTAATAAACTCTCTATCCCAAGTTGTCTTCCTTTTATGGAGGATCGTCATCTGAGGAGGTTCTTGAACTTCTGATATATCATGGTATTCTAGAATTTCCTCATCAGGGAAAGTTACGACTTCCCTCACTGGTTCTGCGGCTCTGGGAACCTCCCTCACTGCAGTTCTGGGGATTACGGGTTCCTCTTCATATACTTCTTCAAGCTGACATCTTCTAGATTTCTTGAGTGTTGCATCTTCATCAAAGTTCACATCCTTGCTAATCTCAATGTGATGGTGACCTGGTATATAGATTCTGAAGGCCTTGGAGACTTCACAGTATCCCACAAATATTCCCTTATTTCCTAAAGGTTCCAACTTGTTTCTCTTCTCTTTTGGTATATGAATAAATATTGGGCAGCCAAATATTTTGAGATGGCTTACCTCTGGCTTATTTTTGGTGAACATCTCTTACGGGGTCTTGAGCCCAAGTGCATTATGGGATAATAGGTTTTGCACATATACAACTGCCATTGCTGCTTCTGCCCATAAGCACATAGGAGATCTTGATCATGGATCATAGTCTTCACAACTTCCATTATCGTTATGTTCTTTCGTCTAGCTACACCGTTTTGTTGGGGATTATAGGGAGTAGTGAGTTTTCTCTTGATCCCAACATCTTTGCAGAAGTTCACAAAATTTTTTGAGGTATATTCTCCTCCATTATCTGACTTGAGTATCTTAATCTTTCTTTCAGAAATATTCTCTATCAAGGCTTTGAATTCCTTGAACTTGTTGAACACTTCATCTTTAGATTTCAAAAAATATACCCAGGTCTTACGAGAATAATCATCAATAAAGGATACATAATATACATACCCACTAATGGAGGACGATGACATTGGGCTACATACATCTAAATGAATGAGCTCTAGGACTCCTTCTGCTTTGTTGTCTCTCTTTAGAAAAGGGTTCTTGATGTTATTCCCTTGTGCACATCCATTGCATATGCCTTCATCCTGTGACCTCTTTGCATATGTATGGTAGTGCCTTGTATTTGATGTGAGATAATCTTCTATGCCAAAGTTCACATGAGTTTTCAATGGCGTGGGTAATTGCAGCCTCTGAGTGACCCTTTAGTTTATACAAGCCATTTTCTTCACTTCCAATGATGATTGCTTCATGTAAGGTTTCTCCTTTAGCCCACATAAGAACTTCTCCATCTATAAAGGAAAATTTGAAGCCTTTCTTTTCTAAAGTTGAAATGGAGAGTAGGTTCTTAGTCAAACCTGGTACATATAGTATGCCCTTCATCTTCAATGAATTCCCTGAATTCAATTTGTGGTTTGATTCTCCCACTCCCTTGATGGAATATTGGTAGTCATCTCCAAGTGTCACTTTCTGAGAAAACTTATTTTCTGAGATACAAGAGAGAATGTTTATTTTTCCTATCATGTGCTTGGATGCACCACTATCAATGAGCCAAGTGTCCTCTCTAGGTGTTACATATCCTGAGAGGCCCGAGATTAAGACGTGGTCTTTGATCTGCTCTCTCATCATCTTTGAGAGTGGTTCTTCATCTTTGACTACATGGGCATGGTGCATCTTATGTTTTCTCTTGTATTCTTCTCATCTAGTTGGACATAATTTCACAATGTATCCCATCTTGTCGCAATGATAGCATTGTAAAAATGAGTAATCTCTTTCCCTTCGCTGTCCTTTCTTCCGAAATCTCCTTGGATGAGATTCTTTATTATTGAAATTGTTTGGTGGTTGAGGCTCTTTATGAGTCTCCTTTTGGAAGTAGGGTTTCTTCCTTCCTCTTTTGGTGTGAGCAGCTAGGGCTTGTTCATCATCTCTTGCTAGTAGTGTTTCACGGTTAGCCACTCTTGTTTCTTCTTGGATGCATTCTTCCCATAGACTATCAAACTTCAGTTTCTACGTTCTGGCACATATCGTTTGGATGAATTCATCCCAAGGTATTGTGAGACCATTTAGTTTTGTCATTATGAGTTCGTCTTCGTCTATGGTATCTCCAATCGCTTATAACTTTTTTTTGAATTCTGAGATTCTGGAGAAATATTCCTGAATTGTTTCTCCTTTCTGCATCCTTGTATTCTTCAGTTGGATTCTTAGATTCATCTTCCAGTTTATGTTCTTTCCTTCATACAGTATGGTCAAGGCATCAAACATTCCTTTCGAAGTCTTATTAGAAGAAACATAAGGAATCATGTGGTCTTTGATTGAATCTGTAATGATTCTTTTGGCCTTGATTATGTCCTTTTGATGCTTGTCTTTTTCTATAGCATCGTCGGGTTCCAGAATTTCTCCTTTGATGAATTTTGTTAGGTTATTCTCTTCAAGAATGAGTCCAATCCTATACTTCCAGGCACAAAAGTTTTCCACACCTTCCAGATTGTCAACAAGCTTAGTGCTTGCAGAGATCTTTTACTTGGACCTAGAAAAATGACTGAAAAATGAAAGTGCTCAAAATCAAATTCTGAACTTACCAGGAGGTGCGCTTGGCTGAGGCGAGTATCCTGGTGTGTTTGGATCTGAGAAAATCCAACTTTTTCTCCTCCAAACTTGATCTGTAGATTTCTGGACTAGTGCTTTTGGTTTTCTAGTACCTCTGGTACTCTGGTACTTCTAGTACACTGGTTTTCTAGTACTTTTGGTACTTTGTGAAAATAGAGTTTCACTTTCCAGGAGATCTAGCCACTGAAAAGGTGCGCTGAGAGTGCCAAAGTAATCCTTGGGGGAGGGAACACTTTTCTAGGTGGTTTTAGGGCTGAAAAGCTTCACCATTAAAAATCCCTAATTTGCATGTACGACAACAGTGATGTTTTTCACTCTTGTGAAAGATGCTCTCTTTAGCTTGGCTCTGATACCATGTTAATTTTTAAGCCATTATTATAGTTCTTTGCATTTCAATAGATAACAATAGCATAACACAAGATCACTGAGAAATACACAATCACAAGAGACACATCATTTATCCTGGGAAACCCTCTAGGGGAAGAAAACCTAGCAAAACTTCGTTATTATAGATAGTCAATGCAATGCCAATAGATAACTTAAACTAATGCAGAAGATCCTCTCCCAAAATATGCGCCACTCTCTCTCCTTCTTCTCCAACTGCAGTTCTGAAACTTGTCTCTCAATGAGCAAGTGAGGTGTGTATCTAAGTGAGGYGCTAGCCTCCTTATTTATACAAATATGGMACGTGTGAAGTGTCTCTTCACTGGMARGGCTKAMTTCTCAAACTGGGTGGTTATAACCACCTTTATTATATTTTGGGGCCTCTTGATGTATTATGGGGTCGACTTCTTCTTTTGTCTTTTACAATTACATTATGACCAATCCACAAAAGGGGATTTGGTCCTTATACAATAGTCGACATGATCAATCCACAATGGGGATTGATCCAATGAATAATATATCAAATAATAATAAGAATACACTTTTCAGTTACATTATTTTAACACTTTGTCACTATGCTTCGTAGCAGAACTTCATTAATTTCTTGTTGTTCTTGTTGTGCCTTTTTTAGTTTCTCATTGTCTGCTTTGAAAACTTGCAACTCCACAATGATATTTCTCATAGTTTCTAGAACTTTGATAGGTGAACTTCCATCATTGTTCAACCTCTATTCTTCAGGGGCCTTTGCTCAGGATTCTCCTTGAGTCTGATCTCTGCTTCATCCTAGGCTGCCATTATCACAACAGAAATAAAGTGTTTTCTATTTGTAACAGTAATTGTTTTGTTAGTTTTACATAAACAAAAAAGTATGTGCTAAGTAAATATTTTGGCCCTGTTTAAGGTCCAAGTGTTGTAACCTTTGCTCTGATACCACATGTAATGTTCCCCAAATTTACAAATAAAAAAAATTTTATTTAGGGTCACTAGAATTTATCATTTGTCTAAAAGAGGAAAACCTTCAAACAATCATCAACCTTATTAAAAAAAGGTCATGCTACCTCCTTAGCATCCATAGCTTAATATTACCACTTCTTGTCATGGATGTATGTTACATATATAAATAAGTGTACATATTTCATTATGACAATATCGATTCTATCGTCCACAAGAGTGAGGGTGTAATCTACTACTTAAGGCATATATCCACCTTGGTCTTTCATTCTATTTGCACAAAGTAATTATAGACTATAGGACTGCTATACTATCCACGCAA
The DNA here is from genome assembly GCA_009831015.1 of Picea engelmannii. Taxonomy (NCBI): domain Eukaryota; kingdom Viridiplantae; phylum Streptophyta; class Pinopsida; order Pinales; family Pinaceae; genus Picea; species Picea engelmannii. The sequence goes on along the minus strand of ML799968.1, from coordinate 129,003 downwards.
TCCATAGTATAATTCAGTTACACTTCATAAAACCTTGTCATTTGTTATTACAGCTATAAGTATTTGACACCCGTGCACATAAGTATTAACTCGGGGTATTTGTGACTAGCACAAGGGTAACTACAAGTTTTCTTTCTGTCGAATGAATCCAAAGTAACTAACTTGGTCGAAGTGTTAACGAGACGATAGGTAAGAGCTATCGCATAACCAGAACAAAAATGATGCCCGTTATCAAACCCTAACTGGTCTGTACTTGTACTTCACCATAAATATGGAAATAAATAAAGTTGCAGAGGTAACGTTGTCTGGTCTTAAAGACTATACCTACGACATTTAATATATATCATATAGCGTATTCCTTTCGCCAACGCTCGACCTCCGTGCCCACTGTGTTTTTTCCACCTCGCATGGTTCACATGGCCTCGACACAGTTTGTACCCATCGCAATTACTAGGCTCGTTGGAGGGTTTACTATTCTTTTGTTCATTCATTTTCCCATCCCTGCATTTATGCAACCCACTGTGAGACTACCTCTGTTATTATTCGGCTTGGTGTCATGACCAACATTCATGAACTGGAGCTCATTTTGGCGAATGGAACATTTAGGAGAACACTGGTTGGAACCATTTGCAAGGTAAGCATCCTTCAATACTTGGTATTCAACTCTTTGTATTACTAATGTGCCTCGGTTACCTTCAAAGTTACTAAACACGATATTCATTTGACTTCAGTGGTAGGGTTTTCGTTTTCTTTAACAATTGGTGTTATATTCGACACTACTTAGGACTTTTTTGTGGTTTCACCCTTAACTTTTGTTTCAGTATTCTTCCCACACCCTGGTACTCTACGATAGATATTGCACTTGTGAAAGAACCCGTAAACAGTTTCTGGACCAAAAAGGTCAAGGTAGCGAGGATGTCGGTTTTGTTAATTTGGCCATAACCAAATTATCGAATATACTGCATTTTGGATTATTTGTTCTCTGTCATATGTGGTTACGCCATCTGGGATTGATGTGTATGTTATCCCTGTATCTTCCTGAGACTTCATTGCTTTGGTATGACTCATTGTCTATTCTGTGGTTTCCCTAGTTTCTTCATGGAATTGTTTTGGGTGTTAAATCCCGATTTGGAATTAGGTTAATTCTGAGGAAAGGTCTTTCCCTTACACTGTGTAAGTGTTAAATTCATTTTCCTTTGAGTTTATTAAATTAACAGCCATGAAGTGTAGGGGGATTTGTATCTCTATTTGAACTTTTTGAAATTCTCTTGATTCTCTGCATACGCCCCTCGATGTTTGTTGTGACTCGTTTTCATAACAGGGTGCGATAATAATAACAGGGGGGTCATCTTCGTGTATCTTGAAGTTCTTTCATTTGGAAAAAGAAATGTTTCGGCACCTGGCCTGTGACTTTCTTGATTGTGGTTCATGTCAAAACTATGGGAGAAATTAGGGAATAAAGATCATTGTTCGATTCTTTCCTCAGTTCTGATTGAGTTATTCTTCCTGTGGTGTTTGACTAACTGAAATATGTCCCCATCAACAGTCCGTAAATGTTAAGCGAAAAAGTGGGTTAACATCATGTAACTTCATCTGTAGTTTTGAGTTGGGCAAAATGCCTCGGGTCTAAACGTTCTATGCTATGCAATCTTATCATTTGAAATCTTTGAATTTGCTTGTCGCAATTTTATTTTATAAAGGAAAGGAAAACCTAAGTATTATGTATTGAGTTAAATTCCTTCATAAAGATTTTTGTATTGATTTAAATTCCTTCATAAATATTTCTGTATTGATTCAAATTCCTTCATAAAGATATCCGGGTGAATTTGTTCTTACGAGGACCATACTTCAGTGTACTCTCTGTGACTCGACTGGTCACTCTGTGTAGTAATCATATGTTGTATGATGTTGATTGTTCTTCTTTGAATAATACATGATCTACTTTACAGTTGTGAAATCAGTTAGTAATCCTTTCTTTTCTTTGTTGGTTATCACATCTAATGATGGGACAATGTTTTACTGCGAGGGTACCCATTAGACTCTTCAAGTGCACTCCCCCCCCCCTTTCAGTATGTTGATGGACCACGACTATGACTGGGAGCTTACCTATGATAACTTCAAGATAAGTATTAACCTGTAAGATGAGATCTTCATTGTCTTATATGATTTAACTTAAATTCTAAGGTTTGTTTGGCTTCTATTCGACACTAATAATTTTTCTCATCTTTCTTGCAAGGCTTACATGGTCGCCACAACGAATTAGGACCATCCTTATTCAAGAAAGGTACTCGGGTTTCAATTTAAATGTTTGGACTTGAAGGTTTCAGGACTGCAGTCCCGACGATATTGGTTATCGCTCTGGGTGTTCTATTTTATGGTTATTTGGATCCGAGCCTGTGGATATACAAATCTTCTAAAATCTTTTGTTAACAGAATGTACCATTGTCTTTCTGCCATTCAAATACTGTGATTTATTTTAATTAGTCTCTGCACTATGACTTTGTATAAACAGATAACCTCTTTGTGGTTTACAAGGCAATAACTGAACTGTACATTAATGGTTGTGTAGTTTTAA
>ML799968.1:77753-116589 GCA_009831015.1 Picea engelmannii | reverse complement strand
AAAACATCACTTTTTCATCTAAGGAAGTAAACCCATGTGTATCTCATGCAATCATCAATAAATAATAGAAAGTAAAATGCACCTCCTAAAGACCTAGTCTGCATAGGCCCACAAACATCAGTATGCACAAGATCTAACACATCTCTCTTTTTCTTATTAGGATTAGAGGGGAATTCATCTCTATGCATCTTTCCTAATGCACATCCATCACAAGCAACCTTCTCATTCTTTAACATGGGAAGTCCTTCAACCATATTCTTTTTATGTAATAACAATAAATCAGGATGATTGATGTGTCCATACCTTTGATGCCAAAGAATCTCTGTTGGCATAGTGGCAGAAGTCAGTGCATGATGTGCTTTGCTGGTAACATCAAGTTTGTATAGACCTCCTGCTCTGACTCTCGTTGTAACAATTTGGAAGTGGTCCAGCAGATCCTTCACTATGCAATAATTCTTGAAGAATTCAACCTTCAAGTTATGATCTGTAATGGTGGACACAGAGATCAAATTTTTCTTTATTCCTGGCACATACACCACATTGTGAATGTGACGAACAATACCATTCGACAATGTCACAGGAATGTCTCCATATCCCTTGATTTGATGAGCGCGGTCATCTCCAAGATATATGATGGCACCATTATGTGTTTCTTTAAAATTAGCATACCAATTTTTATTACAAGTCATATGTACTGATGCTCCGGAATCCACAAACCAGGCATCAGAATCATCCGTTTCAACAGATAAAGTAGCGTTAGACACAAACAACCTAAGATCCCGTGAGTCAAAATTCGAGGTTTCATCAATATCATCACTAGCAATAAAGAATTTGAGATCTTGATTTGAAGATTTTTCTGCATAATGACATGAATGTGTTCTTGGTTTATTCCTAGCCTCATCACTTTTCTTCTTATGATAGTCTTTAACAATATGTCTAGGTCGACCACAATAAAAATGATTCTTTGACTCATTCATATCAGATTGCATACCTTGATTTGGAGGTTGTCTTCTCTGTGATGAACTGCCTCTCTGCCATGAACCACCTCTCTACCATGAACTGCCTCCTCTGCCTCTTACTCCTGATCTCCCTCTCGCAGATCTATTATTTGACCACAATGCCAAATCTTTACTTGGAGGCTTCAGATTCCCATGCCTCTCTTCCTCTTGCAGCAAAATACCTGTCAGTTCTTCAAACGTAGAAGGTTTCTCCCTTGCTGTGAGACCTGTTATGAACATATGATAATCTTCTAGCATACCATTTAAGGTAATAGTGACTAGATCAATGTTGGAAACAGTTTCCCCTATATTTACTAGCTTGTCTTTCACCTCTTTAATACGACCCAAAAATGAACTAATAGATTCATTTCCATCCATCTTAATGTCTAGCAAGTTAGTTTTCAGGAACAAAATGCAATTTGTGTTGCTAGTTTCATACAATGCTTTAAGCGTTGTCCATGTTGCAGCAAAAGTTGTAGCTTCTCTAATATGTGGAATTATGCTATCTTTAACAGACATACGCAACAATACATTTGCCTTGTTTTCGCGCTTCTCCCAATCTTGGATATGTGCTGCTGTCACACCTGCAGCCGCATCAGGTTTCAGTTTAGTTCCCTTCGCAATGTTCTAGACACCATAGCCCTCCATGAGCGTCTGCATCTTGAATTTCCATTTAATGAAATTCGAGCCATCTAGCTTGTTGGCTTCGTTGAGGTAGGTCTTCGCTAGAGGATTCACCATCTCTGCAAGTTAGTCTCTACAAGTGAATCACCAAGGATATGCAACTTTCTGTCGACCTGCCTTCGGATACCACCGATCCGTCTCAATCTCGACTCTTAGATTTCACACACAAAATCTCACAAATAATATTCTATTGAATAAACTTTAATATCCACTTTTAAAGTTTATACTTCAACTATATCCACTTTGAATAAAAATTCACTTCAAAATAATTAACTTTATATTCCATATAAAGTTTAAACTCCACATGCATCCATCTTTAATAATAAATCTGTCGACATGCAATCACTTTATCAACTTTTAATTAAAAAATATATCCTTTATAACTCCACTTTAATAAGAAAACTCCACCTTTAAAAAAAAACTTTATACTTCATGCTTATTTAAATGCTCCTTTACCACACGGAATAAGCCACAACCCAAATATATATATATATATATATATATATATATATATATTACCACACTTTACCACTTTAAACTCCACGCATTACCTCATTTGCTCCACGCATGCAAATGGTTCAAAAATAAAAACTTGCGATTTCCTTGCACACATTCAAACTTTGCAAATGGTGGATCAGCCTCATGCCACGCTCCAACCTCATAGAACTCACGCAAGCCCACGACTCAGCAAAGATCGCGACCCAACGAAAATTCACGCAGACCACAGACTAAAAACCTTCACGATTTTGCTTTAAACTCCACACATGCAAGCTATAATCCTTCTCCTTGTATACGCAACACAAACTCATGCAAGCAAATCGTGACTTCCCAAACAAAAGTGAAAAACAGAACTGTATTTTACCTCTTCAACAGAATTTCAGTAAATGGAGGAATGCATCAGACAGATTTGCTCATGCATCTGATCAAACGTTTCTCAGGCTATCCACGCCCTCTCCCCGTGGCTCTGATACCAAGATAAAATAGACTAAACAAACAACACGGTGAGACTATGCTCACTTCTATCTTATTCAATGAAGACAGATTACATCCTTATATAGGAAAAGACTCTACCAAGTCGATTACATGCAAACCAAAGACAACTAGACTCTCAACTATGAACTGACTCTTAACACACCTACAACTGACTCTCATAACTAAAGCTTATAACTGGTGCTTACTCCATTATTTCCAAGTTATTGTGGTAGCTATCTATCTTTTCTCCAATAAATATGAATAATATCTATAAATTCTACTTACATTTTTTTCATTTACTAATCAAAACACCACATCTCTCCTACTCCACATTCTTCTAAATATTATGCAAATCTCTATTCAAGATGATCCTACTACATTAGTCATACTAATCAACTCACCATAACATGCACATCACATATACATAACACCATTCATTCATTTCTCTAATATTGACCGAGATATTTCAAGCCATGCTTAAATTTTTGGAAGAAATCAAATGAATTGAACATTTGCGTTTGAAAATTAAAGCCGTGTGTAGAAATATGTGGAGGAAACTGAATCAAATCAATGTCACAAGTCACGGTCTTTCTTCTTGTCCCCGCCCCCCGTAATATAAAAAATTTCGTGTTACTTTAATTGAAAACATTATTGGTGGACTCTATTTTATTTTCAAGGCCATTGGCACACGTTTTACCTGACACGTGGACGTCAAGACATTTGTCAGCATAGCGAGATTTGTTTACCACGTGGACCAATCGTGCACGAGGACCCTAACCTGAATGCAACAGCGAAACAGAGATGCTAGCAGAAATTTAATTGGGACACGTGTCACTGATACATGCGAGTAAATCGGTCGAAGCCACGAGAAGTCGAGAACTATCATTTCTATATTGCAAAGCGAGCCGTTGATTTCTCGTGCAGGACGGGCAATCGATCTGAACTGTGAAGGAAGATTCTAGTTTTTCTGGGTTCTTCTTCGTATTTCATTCCACATAATTCCGCGGATTGTCCTGTCATTTCAGTTCATCAGATGCTTCTGGAGATGGCAGAACTCTATATAACAACACCGCACTGCAACCGATTTTGTCAAGAATTGTTTCAGTTTCCAAGTGCCTTCTGTGTAATTGCGAGCGAGTTTTTCTTGGCTTGTCTCGTTGTTTATACAGAGAATTGTGATTCAAGAATCAGAGATGGCTCCGGAGGTGACTGCAGAAGTATTGATCAACGCCGCGGGGGGTAAAGCAGTGGCGGTAAGCGGCCTGCGCGGAGGATACTCGAAGAGAGCGTACGTGACGTTCTTGGCTGGAGCGGGAGACTATGTCAAGGGCGTTGTTGGTCTTGTAAAAGGCCTCCGCAAGGTCAATTCCCCCTACCCCCTCATCGTAGCCGTTCTCCCAGATGTTCCCGAGGAACACAGACGGCTGCTGAGGAGTCAGGGTTGCATTGTCCGTGAAATCGAGCCCATCTATCCTCCGGAAAACCAAGTTCAGTTCGCCATGGCTTATTATGTCATCAATTATTCCAAGCTCCGGATATGGGAGGTATAATTATGACTAACGGCCATTCCCCTTTCTTGAATCTTTAATGTATTACTGCTTGTGTTTCCATGGCGGAAATGAAAAGAATTCTTACATTTATCTAAAGAATTAAATATCTGAAATCTGTGTCTTATGGGTTTTGTTGAATCTTTAATGTATTTGTGTTTCCATGGCGGAAATGAAAAGAATTCTTACATTTATCTAAAGAATTAAATATCTGAAATCTGTGTCTTATGGGTTTTGTTGAATCTTTAATGTATTGCTGCTTGTGTTTCCATGGCGGAAATGAAAAGAATTCTTTCATTTATGTAAAGAATTAAATATCTGAAATCTGTGTCTTATGGGTTTTGTTGAATCTTTAATGTATTACTGCTTGTGTTTCCATGGCGGAAATGAATAGAATTCTTACATTTATCTAAAGAATTAAATATCTGAAATCTGTGTCTTATGGATTTTGCTGAATCTTTAATGTATTACTGCTTGTGTTTCCATGGCGGAAATGAAAAGAATTCTTACATTTATCTAAAGAATTAAATATCTGAAATCTGTGTCTTATGGGTTTGGTGATGGTCCAGTTTGAAGAATACAGCAAGCTCGTATACCTGGACGCTGACATCCAAGTGTACGACAACATCGATCACCTCTTTGATCTCCCGGACGGCCATTTTTATGCTGTGATGGACTGCTTCTGCGAGAAGACGTGGAGCCACACTCTGCAGTACAAGATCGGTTACTGCCAGCAGTGCCCGGAGAAGGTGCAGTGGCCAAACGAATTAGGGCAGCCACCTTCCCTATACTTCAATGCAGGTATGTTTGTGTTCGAGCCCAGCAAGTTGACCTGCGATACGCTCCTTGAAACCCTGAGAATCACCCCTCCCACTTCCTTCGCGGAGCAGGACTTCCTGAACATGTTCTTCAACAAGGTTTACAAACCCATTCCCTTGGCTTACAATCTGGTCTTGGCCATGCTGTGGCGCCACCCGGAGAACGTGGATTTGGACAAAGTGAAAGTCGTCCATTACTGCGCTGCTGTAAGTATTTGCAACCCGCCCCGAATTGCATTAATTATGTCCCAAAGTCTTTGGAAAACTTTAATTCATATCTCAATCATGGTTGTGCAGGGATCGAAGCCCTGGAGGTACACGGGCGAGGAGGAGAACATGGACAGGGAGGATATCAAGATTTTGGTACAGAAGTGGTGGGACATCTATAACGATCCGTCCTTGGACTTCAAATCAACTGACTCCATACCCGATGCAGAGACCCCGTCTGAGCTGCAACAGATGGCCAGCAACTCCATACTGGCTGCTGGCATTCCTCAGCCAAACCCTTTGCTCTCTCTTTCGCCTGCTGCTTAGGCAGCTTAATCCCGTTATTCGTATGCTATGTATGGTTTCCGAGTGGGCGCGCAGTTCCGCCACATTATTTGCGCAACACACCGCACAAGTTGTTTGTGTTGTATATTCATAGCCGAGAGGCGCGTTGTCTCCTGTGATGCTATTATCCTCCCTACTATTAATGCGAATGAATGAGTGATATTTTAAAGTATTGGTTTAAATCGATCATTTTTATGTGATCTTATGCAAATCTGTTGAAATTATTATCAGAAGTCTATGTTTATTATGTTTATTACAAAGGGTTAAAAATTGTTTACAAAAGGTTGATCATACAAATTATTTTAAAAATTGTTTACAAAAGGTTGATGATAAAATTATTTTTCAAATAATTGTATGGTTAGTGATAATTATCAAAATAAAGAACATAGAACGTTGAGATTATGCCATTATCAATAAGGTGGAGATTTTACTATCTTACCATCAACACATTACAAAGTAGTGGTTTAAATGCTCTATTTTTTGGCTGTTTTTTGGTAATTTTTTTCGTTTGATTTTGATCAAAATTTGGTGATGAATGGTTGGATCTGTAGATTTGAGTGGTTAAGATTGTATAATCCGATTGCGTCAGAGTTTTTTCAGCACACTGAATCCATTTATGCATTCAGAAATGTAATTTAAGCAACAGAAAATATAGATTTTGTCCAAATTTACATTGCTAAATTCCAACCAAAAAAACCCAAAATGTAGAACATTTAGCCAACACCCATTACAAAAGCTACATTATTGTAGAGATGGAGCAGCAGCAGCTTGAAAAAAATGCTAACGTATGTATAAAAAGATGATGTATATAGAAAAATGATGTCCCCTCCTCTTTCTTACACGAAGCTATGCATCAAAATATATAAGAACAACTTCCACCATCTTGAAACTAAAACTCAAGTAAATTATAAAGAATTGAAACTGACTGCCTGCAAGGAATTCTCTTGCTTTAAAAACAGTATGTGTTTACCTCTAGCACCAGGCCCTCTTTTGACAGTGCATCAGTTCAACTCTTTTTATATATATGATGGAAAGATAAAGTAGGAATCCTCTCTCATAGGCTTTTTCCTAGTTCCAACAATGGCTTTAATATCAAACTCTCCTACCTAAAAGCACCATTCATCGAATTTGTAAGTGCAAATCAGTCTCCAAAAACTGAAATTTTGGAATCAAGTTCCATCTTCAACAAGGCTTTTTCCCAGTTCCAACAATGGCTTTAATATCAAACTCTCCTACCTAAAAGCACCATTCATCGAATTTGTAAGTGCAAAATAGTCTCCAAAATCTGAAATTTTGGAATCTTCATTTCAAAGTTCCATCTTCAACAACAATTTTAGCACTATCAATTTTGAGAAATTGTTGAAAGAAGGATTAAACCTGCATTAAAAATCTTATAATGAGAAACATGCAAATGGAGAGTGCCTCCGGGACACCCTTCTTGGAGGGGAGCCTTGGGTAACCCTATCAAATTATCTCCATATTGCGGACTTGTCAAAGGGGATGCAATAAAGTTACCACCTTCACAAGTTAAGGATTAACCTTGAGACCAATAAAAACAATCCTAATTTGTGAAGTACATTGACATTTGAAATTCTTCACACATTATGCAACCAAAACCCCTTCCCAAACTCCTTTGCACCAAGCTATCTCTTCTATTTGGGCCCACATTTTCCTAATACAAACATTTTTTTTGAAAAGATGACTTGAAAACTTAGAATGCTACTTAGATAAAGTGCATTGGCTTGAGCCTTTCCTACTTCTCTTTGGAAGAATATCCTAACTTAAAGTCTTATTTTTAAGAACTATCCACATAAAGATCTTTACTTTGAGTGGAGATTTTAGTATCCATCACCGATCCTTTGCCTCTTATGTGATCTCCCCAAACATAGGTTTTTGTAGTGTAATCCCTAAAGAATGATTTTTAGACCAAACAAGATAATATTCTTCTTTTGTTATTCTAACATCATTTTTTTTAACTGAGTAGTATAAGCCTTCAATATTTGGGTTCTTCCTCTATTAGGTCTATCTAATCTCCTATCCACCCTACTCCAAAGGGAGTTGGAGTTTGCAACACCAAATCAAGAGAGTTTATGGTAACCTTTACTCTAAAGTTTAACTCATCTCCATAGATAAAATATGGGCTTCACCATGTCTCACCCATACGTCTTTTCCCAACCATCCTTTGTTTTCTTTTCTAACCTTCCACAAGAGCTAATTTCCTACTAGAGGGAAAGTTAACAACACAACCTTCCAAACTATAGACACATTATTTATTGGTTTTTTTCCCTTTTCTATTCATTCTTCTAAAGATAAGGGTTCTATGTACTTTTGCATTGTTACTTACCTCCATACCTTCCTTAGTTATCAACCTACACATTTTTTTCATTGCTAGTGTTTTAACAAAAGAAAAGATGTTTTTCAACCCCATCCTCATAAGTCCTTAAGTTTTGCTAGGGAATGCCACTTTACTAATAGTATCCCAACTCTTTCTCATTTTCTAGTGCATAGGAATTTAAAGCCATTTTTTTGTAATAGCCTCTAGAATGACTTTTGGAACAAAAGCCATGGTAAGATGATAAACAAGGATAACATCATGGACCTATAATTCACTTGAATTTTTCTTTGCAAACTTGAGTTTCTACCAAGTTTGTTTTGGCACCTAAGGTTGTGTGACATTGCTTAGCCTTGGTCAAAGTGGCTTGGGAAGTTTATATCTACTACAACCAAATTGCACCTCTTCATTTGAAATTTGCGCATAATTTTTCCTTATGCTACAATTTGTCAAATGCAATTAAGTCATATTCAACCAAGTTCATTCAACAATAGACATACAACAGTGGCCTTTAAAACATCTCAACAATACTTTAAAATTTAACCAATATTTCAATACGTAGCCAACACAAAGCAAAGCAAGGAACAATAACATTCAACAACATAAAAATTTCACAACACACATGTATAGGTGGAACTTGAGGCCGTTGCTTTATAATGTTACATATATACAATAAGGGAGTTGCAATCCTTTGTCTACAACTCTATTACAAATGTATAATGAATTTAAGGAAACATTACCTTCTGTCTAAACTCTATTACAAATATATATTGAGTCAAAGGCAACATTACCTTCTGTCTTCTGCCCAACAAGCTTGTACAATTCAACCCCTGAAGCAACCACAAGCCCACCTCTTGCAAATCTTGTCTTCTTATTATCACTTAGCGAGTGCAATTTTCTTTACTATATCAACCCTTGAACTTAGCACAAACCACAATTTTTTTTCACTCCTTGTGAATGACCTCTTCTCTTTTGCCTTAGCACTTTTGAGGTGTCCTCTTTTTATATGAGACTTTCCTTACACTTGCAATTCCTTTCACTCTAAGGTGGACCCAAGTGCTCGTATTTCCAATTTTGATTGTGCTCGATGGTGCCTCTCTAATCCGAAAAAATCCTTAGATGTCAATTTAACTCATAAGCATACATTAACATCCAACTTTATTCGGAAATTATGACCAGAAATGACTATTTGCAATTATCATTTGAATTCACTTAACCAACACTTCATTAATTTGCACAATTAACTTGCAGAATTAAAATGATGAAATGAAGTGAAGTAAGAACAACAAGAAGTCAAATATCACATTACACAAGTTGTTAATGAAGTTCACAAAATATTTTGGCTACGTCTCTGGGTTGGCTTAATCCATGAACTACTTCATTAATTCTTCTTTGTAAAGATTTCATTATTCCAACCTAGGACTAGTGTACAAGGCATAAGTCTCTCACATAAAGTGGCTATCCTCCTCCTCAAAGAGATCTCACAACATGTGGCTCATTGTCCCATCTTGAGACTTACAAGGCTCTCTCAATAATGACATTTTGATTTGTTACAGAGAACTCAAGTGTGGATGTCACTATCAAATTTTCCTCCAAAAACTGAAACTTTTGAGTGTAAACACTCTATAGTTCCATAGATGCTCAATAACACTACATTACAGATTGACCCATCTTGGGACTTACTTTTTGTTCAGCGGCACAACCATAGGTGTAACTGTCACCATCAGCTTCGCCTCGAAAAACTGAGACTTTTGACTATAAACACCCTATGACTCCCATAGATGCCCAATGGAATTGAATTACAACATACAAAAAGACCACATTTGTAAGCAAGTTCCTTGCTTACTCTCTCTCAACGAGATTACAAAGACTCTCTACAAAATTCTATCGAGGCTCTCTAAGAACTCTAAAAAATCTCTTCAAAAAAAAAAAACTTCATCAAAAAGCTTTACAAATTGCAACTCCCAACAAGAACTAAAAACATAACATAAAATAACTTGGCTTAGAGTTTTGGCCACAAGACTCCCTTGTACAATAGAACTTGACTCAAAGTTCTAGCACGAAACAATGTTGTATTGCCACGTCAATTGTATGTACAGTTCCACATCATCACTTGTATTTTCATGTCTCATGACTGTACAATGCCACATGTCATCTGTACATTGCCACATGTCACCTTTCCAGTGACGGCACATGGAACCTACCCTTTGCCATTTTTACATGTTTTCCAAAACTTCAGAAGACCATATCTTTCTCATACGACGTCTGTTTGAGTCCATTCAAGTTGCGTTGGAAAGATCTCTTTGATCTCTACGCAATGGAATCATTTCCATCACCATTTGATACTATCAATTTTTTAGCATTCTCAAATCCACCTAGAACACACCTCCCCAATGGAAGAACTTTTCAACCTCCAAAATTCTAGATTACTCAACAACTAAGTAAGGATCAACTTCTTAACTTTTCTGGTCTCTATCCACTTTGTTTATATGCACTTCACAATGATCTCCATCTTGGAACTAATTATTCTGGTTCTTTTCATGTCTTTCCCATCTTGGCTTGGCCCTCCTTTAAATGTCCTTGTATTGCCTGGTGTATTTGTTGGAGTCTCTGAATGAACCTATTGTTCATCTCCTTTACTGTCTTCCCTAAAAGAAAAATCCAAACATGTTTCCAAAAGAAACTATGTTATTTCACTTGCTGCTCACAAGGCATTAAGATATATATCTTACATGGACATGACATTAAATAAAAACCATTTCTTCTTATTTCACTCTTTTAATAATTACTCTACCTCCACACTTCATACAAAGAAGATTATTTCTATCCTAATTTACAACAATGGAAAAATGGTTTGGAGGTGCTACATATGCATGCTAAACTTGGCTATTCAAAAATGATAACCATGAATGTTCCACTTTAGGTTGCTTCCCCTTAATGGAATATTCCCTGGATAGGTGGGCTTCTTCATGGGCTTCTTCTTCTTACAGTGCTGGAAGAAACCTCACAATTGTTTGTCTCTGATACTGAGACCAACTTTGAATCCAAGAACCCACTGGATCCAATCACAGGGTTTCCTAGAAATTTGTATAACCTCTCATATATGACACCATGCACTACTGTTATTTCTTGTGTAGCTCTCTCTGGATATATGAACACATGTCCATGTTGGAACGCAACTCCATAACCCTCGTCCTCCAAAGATGATACTGAGAGAAAATTTACCTTTAGCTCTGGAACAAACAACATCTCTGCCATTTCCAGAGATCCTCCTAACTCTAGCTGGAATCTCACCCATCCAACCCTCTTCATTGCATGTCGAAAATTAGTCCCACAACCCACATAGCTGTCTGAATCTATCTATGAAAAGAAAAAGAAAATTGACCTCATTCCCTTCATGTGGTGAGATAAGCCAATGTACACAAACCATGCTTCAATGTCCTCATACACTATACTACCAAGACAAGCCATCATAGAGAATTCCTTTTCAAACTTATAAAACAAATAATCAACCTAAACTGATGTTGCTACCTATTTCTTTGTAGGTGCTTTCACAACTTCATTAAATTGCTTCAAATGAAGTTGTGGATGAAGTTTCCAACACTTCTCCATTCAGTGTCCACTCATATTGCAATGAGTGTAATGTTTTTTTCCCTTATTCTTCGACAATAAGTCCTTCTTTTATGTGGACTTGGAAGATATTTTTCATGCTTTACCTTCTTTTCAGTGGAAATTGTTGATGTTTATATGATTCTCAACTCTTGATAGTTATTACTATTGATATTATGGTAGCTTCAGGAGGTATGAACCTCTATTGTGACCTTTGACATGATGAGAATGTTCCGGAAGAAAGAAAAAAATGAAAGTAACCCTAGATGAGATGTCGACTGAAGAAAGATAATTAATATGAATTAATTAGTATCCAAAATGAGAAGTCGACCCAGCCAAGTCTGTCGGGAATACTATAAATATAGGGCGTCAATATTTCATTTGACACACTTTTCAAAATTGCAGAAAGCCACTTCTGCACACTACAGTTTAGTTGTTTTGTGCGCAAGTCCTGGGGAAGGTACTATGCCAGTTTTGGGTTGGACTCTTTGATCATCTTTGGTTACTTCTTTGGTGCATTAGCCTTGCTTGGCTATTGGATTGCTACCAGGATTCTTCTCTTTGTCAAGGTCAAGGTGCTCGGAGCGTGGCTTCGGCCTATGGTTGGGTGACAATAGTGATATTGTCAATGGTAAAACGAGCACATTCTTTCATATTCTAACAGGTTATGGGCCCACACCTCCTTCATTCAGTCTAATTGCTGGAAGGAAGCATAGCCATTAAGATACTGAGTTCGTTGAGGATCTGTCACTAGGGTTACTAGCAAGAGAAGCTTCCAAAACATTGCCGCTAGGGTTACTAGCAGGAGCAGCTTCCAAAACACTACCGCTAGAGTTTCTAGCAGGAGTAGTTGCATAAACCCTAAATCTCAGATCCAACACCTTGTGATGGAGCATCTCGCTCAAGGAGAAGATATTCAAATCTACCCTAGTCCAGCGCACCTTTTGTCTCTCTTAGAAGATAGAAACGTTAGAGTTGAATTTTTGGATCAAGGCATGACCAACTACTAGTCAACCGAAGACATAAGTGAAAAGATCAATCTTCTACACTACTCAACACTCACTGGAACGATTGACGATGACATGTGGATAATCGATAGTGTAGCTTCTAGGCACATGACAGGAGATCAAGCCAGACTCTCAAATCTAAATAAGAAGAAGACATCGTACAAGGTAGAGCTTGGAGACAAAAGCACTTACCCAGTCAAAGGATTTGGACAAGCCTCCGTCATGTTGAAAACAGGTAACAATGTTCATTTAAGAAATGTTTTATATGTACATGGTTTAGAAAAGAATCTTGTATCGATATCTTGTCTAGAAGACAAAGGAAACATAATAGCTTTCTAGATGGAAAGGTGTTATCTTGGCATAAAGACTCCAGCATAGATAATGCTAGGGTTATTGGAAGTCGTGAAGGAAATCTATATAGACTACTAGAACAAAATGAAGAAGCCCTCATACATGATGAAGTCAATGCCAATGAACTCTAGCATAGAAGGTACACTCATATTAATTATCAAGCATTACCTTTTCTCAAAAGGATGGTTGAGGGAATACCAGAATTGCAGTCCACACATGAAGGAATTTGCAAAGGATGTGCTCTTGGGAAGAATATCAAGAAACCATTCCCAAGTAGCAACAACAGATCTAAGGAGATTCTAGATCTGATACACTCATATGTTTGTGGTCCGATGCCATTCAAATCTCTAGGAGGATGTCTTTACTACGTAATATTCATAGATGATTATTCAAGAAAGACCTTGTTATATCTAATGAAGACAAAAGACGAAGTATTCAACAAGTTTCAAGAATTCAAAGCAAAGATAGAGAACCTCACAAACAAGAAGATCAAAACATTAAGAACAGATAATGGAGGAGAATACACTTCGAAGGAATTCGTTGCATTCTGCAAATCAACATGGATTAAGAGGGAGCTAACTGTTTCTCATAATCCTCAACAAAATGGTGTAGCAGAAAGAAAGAACAGATCTATCGAAGAAACAGTAAAATCACTACTAAATGATCAAGGTTTATCCATGTTCTTATGGGGAGAAGCAACCATGACAACAATATATGTGCAAAACAGAATTCCTCATTGCATATTGAAGGACATGACTCCAAAAGAATCCTTCTCAGGTAAGAAACCTAATGTGTAAAACCTAATAATATTTGGATGTCTTGTTTACTCTCACATTCCCAAGGACAAAAGGAATAAACTAGAACCCTCAGGAAAGAATGGGATATAACGATTCATACAAGGCCTATAGAATCTATATTCCAGAACAACATAAGATCGAATTCAACAGAGATGTGACATTCAATGAAAAGAAGGATTTCAAGAAATCCATAGAAGAAACTATAGAAGAAGAAGAGAATGAAGAACCTATTGAAGAAAGCACAGAAAACCAAAGTGACGAAAAGGAACAAACTGATCATCCTATGCAACCATGTGAGACCATTGATTCAGAGACCATACCTAAGACCAAGAAACAACCATCTTGGCTTGAAGCTACCTTACAAGACGCAGAAAGACTCAAGGTTCCAGAAGGAACATTCAGAAGAAGTAAGAAGCCTAAAAGGTTCTCAAGTTATGCAACATATATGACGAAGCTTCTAGATGAAGAATCTACCACATTTGAAGAAGCAGTTCAAAAGAAACAATGGAAAGAAGCTATGACGGAAGAACACCAATCCATTATGAAAAATTATGTATGGGAAATTGTACCTAGACCTAAAGAAAAATCAGTGGTAACTTCAAAATGGGTATATAAGATTATACATACAGCAGACGGAAGTGTGGATAAATATAAATCAAGGTTCGTAGCTAGAGGGTTCTCCCAGAAGGAGGGAGAATATTATGAAGAAACTTTTTCTTTGGTTGCTAGATATACTTCCATTAGAGCTATCATATCTCTTGCCGCTTCCATGGGATGGAACTTACATCAGATGGATGTAAAGACAATTTTCCTAAATGGAGCAATCAAATAAAAAGTATATATTGAACAACCTCAAGGGTTTGAAGTACATTCCAAAAACACTCACGTGTGCAGATTAAATAAAGATTTATATGGACTCAAGCAAGCTCCAAAGGCTTGGTATGCTAGAATGGATAGCTATCTAACGAGACTTGGTTTCTCCAAAAGTCATGCAGATCCAAACCTTTACTACAAAGTCGTGGACAATGCAACTATAATTCTCCTACTATATGTTGACGATCTATTCATAACAGGTGAAGAGTCTCTCATCATCCAGTGCAAAAAAGAACTAGATTCTGAATTTGATATGAAAGATCTAGGTCTCATGCATTATTACTTGGGACTAGAAGTATGGCATAAGCGTGGTGAAGTATTCCTTGGACAAGGAAAGTACGCAATAAAGATTCTTCAAAAGTTTGGAATGATGGATTGTGAATCCATATACACTCCTATGACTATAGATATAAGAAAAGTAAAAGATCCAGATTTTGATCTAGTAGATCCATCACTATATCGACAATTAATTGGGTCATTGATGTATTTGGTAAGTAATTGACCAGACATTTGCTTTGTCATGAATACACTAAGCCAGTTCCATGTGGAACCTAGGCATGAACATTGGATAGCTACAAAGCATTTCCTAAGATATATTAGTGGGACAATAAACTATGGCTTAAGATATACCACATCCAATGATACACAGCTTCATGGATTCACAGATTCAGATTGGGAAGGAAGTGCAAAAGACAGGAAGAGTACTTCAGGAATGTGTTTCAGCTTGGGCTCCGCTATGATATCTTGGGGTAGTAGGAAACAAAAGTCTGTTGCACTCAACACAGCAGAAGCAAAATATATCGCAGCTCATGAAGCATGCATAGAAGCAATATGGCTGAGGAAGCTAATCTTCGATTTATTTGATCAGGTTCCAGATTTGACCATAATACATTGTGACAATCAGAGTTGTATAAGACTATTAGAACACCCAATGTTTCATGAAAGTTCGAAACATATTGAGATCAAATACTACTTTATTCTAGATAAAGTCTAAGAAGGAGAAGTAAAGCTCCAGTATATCTCCATAGATGAGAAGACAATAGATATCCTGACAAAGCCTTTGTCCAGAATAAAGTTTGCATATTTCCGAGACATGATCGGGATTGTGGAAATAACTCCCTTAGTTGAAAGGGAAGAAATGACTCTCAAGGTTGGGAGGGAGCACTGACATATTATTGAGGACATTCATTTTCAAGATTGAAAAATATTCTAGCTTGGGCAAATTCTTTCCAGTTCGGAAAGTGGATTGAGATTTCTGATGGACAGACATTTTCCAATGCGGAAAATGGTCCAGATTGTTTATGTACCATAGATAGCGACTTACCATTTTGGTTAACATGGGAAGTGGTCTAGGGAAGTCTCTCTTCTTGAGGGTTACTCAATAATAATGGCACACCTCGTCGGACAACGATTTCTCATTGTGGTTAACATGAGGAATGGTATGTTTTGGAGGTTGGTGCAAGACAATCATTTCCTCTTGTGGTTAACATGGGAAATGGTCCGGAAAGTCATTCCTTAGGGTGGATTCATTCTCTCTAGGATGCACTTTGTTTAGTACCAGACGAATGGCCCGGGGTGGGGAATGGTCCAGGTTCAACAATCAAGGAAAGGCATTCCTTAGGGCAGATTCATTCTCTTCAGGTTACACTTTTTTTAGTGTCGGAGGAATGGTCCAGGCTCAGAAATCATAACAATCATTCTTCCTTGATTGAGAAGAATAGTCTAGATAGCCCATCATTGATGTTCTACTCTGAGGGAAGATACTCTTTCAAATCTCATAGATGTGAGTGAAAGAATGACCCACATGATTCAGTTTATATCATAACAATATTTTCTGTGCAGGTTGATATCAGATGATTGTTATGGAGACTGCCTGTCTCTAGATAGTAGAGATATGCTACTGTGGTGGATATGTTCCACTGTTTGTGACTGTGTCGTGGTTTGAGTAGTTGTGTACTACCATGGATAAACACAATCTTGTTCTATCAATTGATATTGTACTAATAGTCATGGAATTTATCCAGTTGGATAATAATGACGATGCTCGTGATACTACCAGTTGAATGGTATGTTTGTGCTCAAGACCATTATCAGTTATACCTGCCTAGCTAGGACAGAGTGTTGATATTATGTTAGCTTCAGGAGGTATGAACCTCTACTGTGGCCTTTGACATGATGAGAATGTTCTGAAAGAAAGAAAATAAATGCAAGTAACCCTAGATGAGATGTCGGCTGAAGAAAGATAATTAATATGAATTAATTAGTACCCAGAATGAGAAGTCAGCCCAGGAAATTCTTCCAGGAATACTATAAATACAGGGTGCCAGTCTCTCATTTGACACACTTCTCAGAATCGTAGAAATCCACTTCTGCGCACTACAATTTAGCAGTTTTGTGTGCAAGTCCTGGGGAAGGTACTGTGCCAGTTTTGGGTTGGACTCTCTGATCAGCCTTGGTTACTTATTTGGTGCATTAGCCTTGCTTGGCTATTGGATTGCTACCAGAATTCTTCTCTCTGTCAAAGTCAAGGTGCTCGGAGGGTGGCTTCGGCCTATGGTTGGGTGACAATAGTGATATTGTCAATGGTAAAATGAGCACATTCTTTCATATTCTAACAATTACCTTATGATTAATAACAAGAAACACTTTTATACAACAATTGTCATAGAATAAATATACAATGAAAATCTCAACTATAATACTGCAACGAAAATAACAAGATCTAGAAATATTAACCATGCACAGTAGACACAAGAACACAAGAGTTTATCAAACCCAACCTTAGGAGAAAACCCAACAACTTTTCTATAGAATAATTTGGTCCTATATATTACCAGTACATCACCATCAATAGCCAAAATACCATACAAAGAAGATCCTCCCCAAGGCTAGCATAACCAAGACCTAGAACTTTAATAAGATGACCAAGAATAACCAAGCAATAACTTCTCTAAGTGTGGCGCACCCTCCAAGATACCAAAAAACCAGAAATACTGAAATTACCAAAATTGCAGTTGCAACTGCCTTATGCACACAAATGAAATGACCTAGTCCTGTATTTATACTAATTTGGGCACATGTTTGGGACCGACTTCTTATTCATGGTCTTCAAATTTATTTTATTATTTATGTCTTTTATTGGTGGCGTCGACTTCTCTTCCTGTGTATTCAATTTCTTCCTGGGGATTCTTTGATGGTGTAGTTGGGTCTTCTTGTACTTTCTTGTGGAGAATGACTGCCTGAAGTTGAAAATCTCCAACACTCCCTCTCAACGAAGGAGACATTCTCTATACTTGGATTTCTTCAATCATAGAAAATTTTCTTCATGAGTCAAGTTGATGTGCCATCTCCGCACATGCATTCCATCCTGAAATATGTATGTGATAGCATCTCGAGTCCATCCACTCTTTGTCAGGAGAATGAATATACCTGGGTCATTCACCACTAGAAAATCCTCTTGAGTGAATGAATCATTACCCTTGGTCATATCAACACTAGCATATCCCAGTGCATGACCAATCTAGGATAATGTTTTCTCGATGTTTACCCAGGATACTCACCACTAGAAAATCTATGTGGATGAATGAATCATTACCCTTGGTCATATCATCACTAGCATAGCCCCATGCAAAACCAATATGGGATAATGTCTTCCTGAAGTTATGGGCCATTCACTACTAGCAGAGCCCCGTAAGTGAATGAATCATTATCCTTTGGTCATATCAACACTAGCATAGCCCCATGCATGACCAATCTAGGATAATGTATGCTCGATGCTATTTCCTGGAGAACATCAACATACCTAAGACATTCAACACTAGCAGAGCCCCGTGAGTGAATGGATCATTCTCCCTTTGGTCATATCAGGACTAGCATAGCCTCGTGCATGACCAATCTAGGATAATGTCTGCTCGATGTTATTTCCCGGAGAACATCAACATACCTGGGAAATTCACCACCAGCAGGGCCCTGTGAGTGAATGAATCATTTTCCCTTTGGTCATATCAGCACTAGCATATCCCCGTGCATGGCCAATCTGGGAGAATTTATGCACGATGTTGAAACATCAACGCTCATCACTAGCCAAATCAACATGGCTAATCTTGTGTAACATCCTCCTCAGCCAAGTCAGCATGGCCACTCTAGGAGGATATCTGCAATATTCTCATTTATGGATAAGTATTAGAGCTTCACTACTCCCTTCTAAACCATGTCTCGGATGAAGTCCTACAAGAAGCTTCTGAATTTTCACCACTTCACAACTTGCGACATTGGTTGTGACATACTCCGTCTCTACTGTATTGAGTGCTACATAAGCATGCTTCCATCTTATCCCATAAATCATAATTGATTCCAAGCAGAAGAAACACCTTGAGGTGCTCAATCTGTCTATTGCACTCCCTACTCAATTGGAATCTATATATTTCTGTGTACAATCTCTGGAGCTATATGCTCCCTCTGCATTTTTTGATCTCCTCTGAATTATGATCTCCAATGAACTTTCCTGGAGGTTTCTCCTCCCTACTGGATCCTAAGGGTTTACTACCTTTGAACTCTTGCTTCCTCTACACCGATACTAGGTGGGGTTGTCTGCCTCACCACTAGTGGATCCACCTAGTCCTCCTCATAACTAAAAGGTTGTGGAATCAATAATGTGACTCCATGTAACTCGAGAATCCACGAAAAGTTGTATGTCTCACTACATCCTACAACATATCATGAAGCCATGCTAGCCTCTTCGTAGAGACTACAACGTATCTAGATAGATCCACTATCTCTTCTGGCTCTACCGAATCTTCCTGATGATATGAAGGGTGAACAACTGAAAAATTATGGTCATGCTTCAGAGTCTTCTCCTCCCCCTCATCAATCTCCATGTGGAACACTATGTATCCCACAAAAGTGTTATTCTTTCCAGAAGGTTCTAACTTCGTCTTCTTCTCCTTGATTATATGGATGTATACAATCATGTATACAACTCCATGTATGGATAGCCTGTTCCATGTCTCAAACTAGATACCACTTAATATGTTGCCTCATGCAATCGTCACTATATCTCTGTCTTAGATCTATCATCTGTGACCTACCCAGAACAAGCGCAATAAAAAAAAAATAGC
Source organism: Picea engelmannii (assembly GCA_009831015.1). NCBI lineage: Eukaryota > Viridiplantae > Streptophyta > Pinopsida > Pinales > Pinaceae > Picea > Picea engelmannii. Next base: position 96,932 of record ML799968.1, on the reverse strand, counting down.
ACACAAGAACAATATTCTTATGATAAGGAAATAAGAACAAGAATAAAAAATGGGAAACATGAACAATAATTTTCCAGTGTTGTTACCAATCATTCCTTTGTGGTAACCTGCATGGAACAAAACAAGAAAAAAATACAAGAGAAACACTTTTCTAGTGTTGTGACCTCCATAGTAACCTACCTGGGACAAAGACAACAACCAAGAACATCTCCTAGAAGAGATCAATTTCATCTTGTAAATAAGTGAATCATTAGTAATAAATAGTGAGCATTTACATAATGATCATAGTACCAACAATATTCAAGTGTTATATTTGATAGCAAAAGCTCAGCAGTAATAAACCTCTAAATATTGTTGTCCCAGTTACAACATTTTACTTAAGATGCAACAATATGAAATATCAAACCTGATAGCAAACCTGGAGTCTTGTTATTTTTGTTCCATTTGATTTAGAGTTGACATATACTATAGAAGACATCATTATTTTTGCCTCCAACTTTTGGGCTTCCTCTGAGTGCACTACATTTGAGATCCCTTAGGATCTTCTATCACTGCTTGGACAAAGTCCCTTGCACATCCCCAACAAATACCATCATGCTCTGCTAAATGATATAAATTGGAAACACATACAAGTGCATACCTATGATATTTATAGAACCATGTAGATTGTCTTTTTAATCTGAAACTAGACAACATCAATACATGAATAAATCACAAAATCAAGATAGTAGTAAGTTCAATGTCCAAGAAAATGTCAATCACTCTGAAAACCCTAAAATTTCAATTTTGATGGAAAGTTAATATGAGAAGTGTAGTAGGTGCGCTAGGGAAAGGCGAGTTCCTCTATATAGAAATTTTTCCTCAAATCATCCCAATAAATGCTCAACGAGCTTCACAAAGAAAGTTGTTGCAACTGCAATAGTGGGTTTTTAGGGTGAAATTTCAACTTTCACTAAGTTGCAGTCTGAGAACACCAGGGGGTGTGATAGGTTAGTGAGATTTTATCTATAGAAATATTAATCTCACCTTCCTCCAATAATTTTCTCAACAATCTAGACAAGTTCAGGTTTGTGAAATGACAAATTTGTAGCGGAAAATTGTAGTGGCAACTAGAAACTGTGCAGTGGAAATATTTCAACTAGCTCTAATACCATGTTGATGTTTATATGATTCTCAAATATTGATAGTTATTACATTATGATTAATAACAAGATATACTTTTATACAACAGTTATCATAGAATAACTATACAATGAAAATATTAACTATAATACTGCAGCAGAAATAACAAGATCTAGAAATATTAACCATGCACAATGGACACAAGAACACAAGAGTTTATCCTGGGAAACCCAAACTTGGGAGAAAACCCAACAACTTTTCTATAGAATAATTCAGTCCAAGATATTACCAATACATCACCATCAATAGCCAAAATACCATACAGAGAAGATCCTCCCCAAGGATAGCATCACCAAGACCTAGAACTTCAATAAGATGACCAAGAATAACCAAGCAAGAGATTCTCTAAGTGAGGTGCACCCTCCATGATACCAGAAAACCAGAAATACTGAAATTACCAAAACTCCAGCTGCATTTGCCTTGCGCACACTGCATAAGGAGTTGTCTACCTATCCAAATGAAATGACCCAATCCTATATTTATACTAATTTGGGCGCCTATCTGGGGCTGACTTCTTATTCTGGGTCTTCAAATTTATTTTTGTCTTTTATGGGTGGCATCAACTTCTCTTCCTATCTCTTCAACTTCTTCCTAGGGATTCTATAATGGTGTAGATGGATCTTCTTGTACTTTCTTATGGAGAATCACTACCTGAGCTGAAAATATCCAACAAAAATGATCAAATTCCTATACAAATATTTCTTCTTTCAACACTTGATCACACAATGGTTATGTGATCGACAAAAAGTGCAAGGCTACATATTCCACAAGGTTTGAATTGCATGACTATACTTCTTATAATCAAAGAAATATTTTAATTCATCGTGACCTTTATACCTTTCATGGTTGTCTTTAGTGTAGACTTGACGAGGAGGAATTGACTTAACTCGTCCTTCGAAATGATCATTTCTATTTTGAGATGACTTGCAATCATTGTCACTGTCATGGTGTGATGCACCACCAACTTGTGAGCGTTCTTTCTGCACTGACTTAGACTCATAACTTGAAGAATTTCTCGCCTCCATTGTTTTGGAGCATTCTCCAAATTTCACTTTTCCATAACCCAATCCTGCATAACAGGGTCATTCTACCACTTCTATGGGATTATATATACCTTGGCCATTAACTCCAATGCATTTTCCTTCATATCCCATTTTCATTAGCAATTTCAACCCAACACCTTTAGTGTGCTTTTCAAATGCACCAAAAGAATCATCTTGATGGGAAAAATGTGAAATCGAATAATTACTTCTACTCTGTATCTCAGAAATAGTTTCCAAATCTGGTGTGAAGGATGGTTTCTTTAATCCTTTTGCATTCTGAAACTATACCAAAGCCTCTTCAATGGATTGCAACTGAAGTTGCAACTTTTTCTTTGCATCCTCTAATATGTGCAACAACCTTCTCAACTCAACATTCTCTACCTTAATACTTTGGTTGATCTCTTCGATCTCTTGAAGCCATTCTCGCTTCAATGCTTTTGTCATGGTTTTCCTTTTGCAACCAATACCTACACTTTCAAATTGGAAGTCTTCAAGCGTGCCTTCACCTTGTTTGGATTCACTCAAAAATATCTGTCAAACCTACTCCGATACCACTTAATCCAAAAAATCCTTAGATGTCAATTTAACTCATAAGCATACATTAACATCCAACCTTATTGGGGAATTATGACCATTACTGACTATTTGCAATTATCATTTGAATCCACTTAACCAAAACTTCATTAATTTGCACAATTAACTTGCGGAATTAAAATGTTGAAATGAAGTGAAGTAAGAACAGCAAGTCAAATGGCATAATACACAAGTTGTTAACATAGTTCACCAAATATTTTGGCTACGTCTTTGGGCTCGCTTAATCCACAAACCATTTCATTAATTATTGTTTGCAAAGACTTCATTCTCCCAACCCGGGATTGGTCTACAAGGCATAAATATCTCACATAAAGTGGTTATCCTCCTTCTAAAAGAGGTCTCGCAACATATGGCTCATTGTCCTATCTTGGGACTTACAAGGCTCTCTCAATAAGGACATTTTGATATGCTACAAAGAACTCAAGTGTGGATTTCACTATAAGCTTCAGCTTGGAAAACTGAAAATTTTGACTATAAATACTCTATAATTCCATAGATGCTCAATGGCACTAAATTACAGATTGACCAATCCTAGGACTGACATTCTATTTTGTTGCACAACCATATGTGTAACTGTCACCATCAACTTTGCCTCGGTAAACTGATACTTTTGACTATAAACACCCTATGACTCCCATATATGCCCAATGACACTAAATTACAACATACAAAAAGACAACATTCATAAGCAATTTCCTTGCTTACTCTCTCTCAACAAGATTACAAAGATTCTCTACAAAAGTCTCTCGAGGCTATCCAAGAAATTCTCTCAAAAATATCCTAAACAAAAAACTTCATCAAAAAGATTTACAAATTACATAATCCCAATAAGGATTGAAAACATAGCAAAAAATAACTCGGCTCAAATTTCTGGGCACAAGACGCCCTTATACAATAGAACTCGGCTCAAATTTCTAGCACAAAACAATTTTGTACTGGCACATCCATTGTTCATACATTTCCATGTCATCATCCATACTACCATGTGTCATGACTGTACAATGTTGCATCATCATTGGTACAATGTCATGTTAGCATCCGTGCATTCCATGTGTCATTTGTATAGTGTCATGTGTCATCCTTCCAGTGATACCATGTGGTACCTGCCCTTTGCCATTTTTACCTGTTTTTCCGAATCTTTAGAAGTCTACAATATCTTTCTCATATGACGTTCTTTTGAGTCCATATCTTTGAGTCCATTTCCATCACCATTTGAGACTATCAATTTATGAGCGTTCTCAAATCCACTCCTCGTGACTAGTCTGTCAAGTGTCTAATATCCAATGGTGTTGCACCTAAAGTGTCACACACCCAAAAAGTGCACCCAAGGTACCCAAGTGTGCTCAACAAGGCTTTCCAACAAGTGTGTCTGATGGATGTGTGCTTGGTGGATGTGTTCTCAATGAGTGCATCCCACGATTGCGCTCCATAGAATCTTGTGTTCGAAGGAAATTTTTTCATCCATCATAACATGCAAGTGTGGAACACCCAACTCCTTAGGTATGCATGTATCCCAAACACCCAAGTCTATAAAATCTAGTTAAGTTTGATATGCCAATCTTGTTCATCATGCATCAAACTTGTGGATTAGACAAGGTCATCTACTATAATGCCCAATTTTCCTTCCCTTTCCAAGTTCCCTTCCAATATTCTCTTGGTGCTCTAATTAGCATAGGTTTTTTATGTGCCCAATTTGAGCAAGGGTGCTTGACATGTATGTGGAGAATCTTGCCATTGTGTAAGGGTGCCCAAAATAGACTCTTATAGGCATCAACCTTCCGTAATGTCCATCCATGCCGGTCAATGACCACTGTGGTGGTAATGCAACATAGCTACTCAAAGCCATTCAAGGCTAGGGCCTTGCATGCTCCCCCACTAAAAGTCATTTTCATTCCCAAAAACATCCTCGGGAACTCGTTGTCCTCCGAGTTTTCTTCCTAGACCCATGCACCCATATACAATTGACTTTTCAACCACTCCACATTATCACTGCAAGAATTTTTATGCAATTGCCCACTTCCCAATTCTTTCTTTGAACAAAGTGCCTTTGCCCAACTTTCTCCAACAATACCTCTTGAATGTCTTTGTTGTTTTTTTCTACCTCCTATTATGTCTACAATCTAAGTCCAACACTACTACAACAACCTACTGCTGCCACAATCCAACCTTTATCAAGAAGGTCATCAAAATGTCCAAGTGTTGCAATATCCAAACCTACTACTACATTATTACTTTAGCCAACTTTGTCATGTTTATGTATGTTGAGCTCTCCCATGCCCTGAACTAGTTGGGTGATCAATCTAAATGTTGCATCCAAACCATAAGAATGCATAACTTCATGCTCAAAATAGTTTTTTCTATTCACACTTAGTCATCCTATACAACTTTTTTGAACTAAGTTAAGATCACCACCTTCACCTCCATATTGTTAAGTCATTTCCAAAACAAAATTTTCCACGACACCTTTGCCATGGGTGCTCTAGGATACATTGCCTACTCCTAAGTAGTGAGCTTCCTTGTGACTTGTTAGAGAAAAGGAGAAGGCAAGTCATTTCTAAGGCCACTACCAACCAAATTGTTTGACTTTTTCTTCGTGCTCAAGTATCTAAAAATTGCCTCCTTCGATAATGTGTAATCCAATTCTTCTAACCAATTCACTATCAATGGGAAATCAAATATCCCCATGGCTAATATGAAAGACTCTAAAATTTTAGTTGCATCATGATCAAAGAAATCTTCATCTCCAACTTCTGCATCCAACTGAGAGTCTTGTTGGATGAGTCCCTCCATTCACTACTCAAACCTAACAGTTACACTATTTTCCATAAAAAATGAGACATATGTCTGGACTGTCTCGTTTTGTGAACAATTTGAATGAAATAAGTTATGTCTTGGTGAGTTCCTTTATAAATTACGTCCACAACCACTATTGGTGCAAATTCATCCTTACCTCCAATGTCCTTCTTTTGATTCCTTAAAGTGCACAACAATTTAGTAATTTTCAAGACTAACTCCACCAAAGTCTCTATTGTTTCCAACCTACTCTTTCTATGGTCTTATCCATATTTCGCACCCAAGGTTGCTTTGTATAAAATCAACTCTTCTTGATGTTGTGCAGCGAAACAAGGCCTATTTGGAGATTCATTGGATACTTCAATCAACTTTATGACTGACATTCTTGGAACCTTTCCCAACTTACTTCTAGTTATCATAAGCACACCTTAAGTCTTGGTTGTATTGATAAGAACATCAAATAGTTCTCATGGAGCTACTTTGGAAATGTTGAGAAAGTCTTGTGCAAGATGATTGTATGGTTAGCTAATGGATCCATTGTTAAGTCCAAATAGTTAAACCATTCCCCAACCTTCAAAGGTTCAAAATGAACTACTTCTACTAATGGCTTCACTATTAATTTCACCAACTTGAACATGGCCATGCTTCTCTGAGGCTTACAATGAAGAACTATAGAAATTCATTCACTTACAAAGCTATGGGTTGCTTTGGTGTCTACCAATTCTACCACCTTCAATTAACTCAATATTGCATTCACAAAACAAAGACCATTCATGTCCTCACCTTGCAAACCATGTTCAAGACCTTCTACCACAAACTTGCCCAAACCTATTGTCAAGGCACCCAAAACCTCCAATGTTTCCTTTGAAGTATGATGTACTTGGAATGCTCCTAAGGATATTGGCTTCACCTTCAAGGTTGGTTGTGTCAAATTTTCAAGGCAATCAATGCATTCGATTTCAGATCTGAGAATTACTTCCAAGTGACCTCAAATAGTAAACTAGGGTTGTTATCATTGAATAATTCTACACTGAAATTATGATAGAAAATTATAGCGGAAACATAAATATCATAGAGAAAACATCCATGCACAAGAGACACAAATTTTTGTTCTATAAAAATTTTTATTGAGAATTTTTTAGGACAAAAACAACCCTCCTCACAAATTACAAATTTAGCAAAATCCCGAAAATCTTCCAACGTGCAAACCTGGTACAAACCCTAGCTAGATGAAACCTATACAACATGTTGATTTCATTCATACAAACTGTATGGACTACTGACATCATCCATATGGAATGTATGTACCACTTGTGCGACTATCCTGCCTCAACAAAAAATCAGAAAATAGAATGTCTAAAAACCCTAGAACTTATTTGTCAAAGTGAAGAATTTCCTTGCTGAAATTTTGCCTCCCAATCTCCCTAGCACAAGTGCTCACTCACTTATGCCAACTCCATAATGTCACAATGATATGTCACAATGTATCCTCACATTGGCTCTCCTTTTATAGGAGTCTAAAATGAGTTTACAAGCCCTTAACTTACTTTAAGGATCCCTTCACTAAACTCAACATTAAATTATAATTGTTTATTCCAAGATGTGGGTGTGAAGCCCCAACATGTGGTTGTGAAGCCTCGACCAATCCCCAGTGCAATATAAAAGAGGTTTTCATCAAAAAAAAATGCAATGTGAGTGCCAACATATATTCCCACGTGTCCAACACAAGGCCCATGTGGGAATACCTCCCGATGCTACAAAAGCATCAACACCCCTCTTAGCGAGGGATGTATTCCTTCCACAATCACCTAGAAGTATGTCAGTCTCCCACACTAGAAGTCACTCTGCCTCCCACACTAGATCCGCTACCACAACTTCTCTCTGATCCACCTGATTGGCTGCACCCTCTGACATAGAAGCAAATCATGTTGTATGACATGGACCCTTCTTAGAAGACACGCTTCTCCTAGAAGTCTCCCTCTTCTGAGCTTCTTCAATCCATGACACCTTCCTGACAGTCTTGAAAGATTCCTCTCTCCCACTTGAACTTTAAGGTTAACTCCCTCTGAATTCTAATTTCCTCTTGACATACTTGGAAGGCTACTCCTTCCCACTGTATATTGAGCATTGACTCCCTCTGACTTTGTAGAACCTTCCAAGCCTATATAGGTTTCTTGAATAAGCTATCCCTTTAGCCTGTACAGGTTTCTCTCTCTAACTCCAAGAACCATTGTTGTGTCTGAGCTAGATCCTCCAGGCATGAAAAAGACATGTCCATCTCATAATAAAATTGCATAGCCCTTCTCCTCAATCGCTAAGATCGAGAGCACAATCTTCCTTAGTTTTGGCACCCATAACACATTTTTCACTCTCAACACATCTCTTGACTCCATCTGAAATGACATTGTTCCAGATTAGTGCACTACATGCTTGGTACCCATACCAAGTTCCACATACAAATATGAATAAGATTTTGTGAAACTCTCGAACAAATCTTGTGCTCCTATCATATGAAACATGGCTTCACTATCCATAAACCAAGTCCCACTACCAGAAAGTCAACTATAAAGGGAAGATACCAATAAAAACTCCCTCTGAAGCCTATTTATAACCACATCCACCTTGGTTTATGATTCATGCTTCTTCTTACTCCTTTCTTCCACTGTCGACACTATGAAGGATAATTCCCTAGAGTATGACAATCAAAACACTTTACCTTGTTGAGTGTTAAGGTTTCTGCTATTATTAGGTTACTTTCAATTTATTAGATAACAATAGCATAGACAGGATCACTGAGAGAAACACAATCACAAGAGTACACAAGCATTTATCATGGGAAACCCTTAAGGGGAAGAAAACCAAGAAAAACTTCCTTAATATAGATAGCCAATACAATGCCAACATAATGAACCAGACAACAGAGAATATCCAACACTGAGCAACACGCCTCTCTCTCTTCCTTCTTTCGGCAACCGACAACTGCAACTTCCTTCAAAACTTGCGCACTAGATGAGTGAGCTGAGTGTGTGTTCAAATGAGGCACTGACCTCTCTTATTTATACAATTTTGGCACATGTGGAAGTGTCTCTTCACTGGAAGGGCCGACTTCTTATTTAGCCTATTACAATTAGGGTTTGACCAATCCGCAAAAGGGGATTTGGTCAATTACAATGACCAACATGATCAATCCACAAAAGGGGATTGATCTAATCAATAATAAATATATTTTATCTTTATCCACAAAAGGGGATAAGAATATTCTTTGCAGTTACACAATATTTTAACACTCCCTCTTAACAAAAAGGATATTCTTTATCTTTTGACAGGTCACCGGATGTCAACATCAACTAGGTAGCGGCATCCACTGGATAGCATCATCAACTGGGAAACATCATCGACTGGATAACAGGAGGCATCGATATCTTCCACTTGGTCATCTGGCATCATGATCACTGACTGACATATCTATAAATCATCGAAGTTTTGTTCTCTTTATCTTCGTGCAGAAGATACTCTTTCTTTCTTTCGTCTTCACGCAGAAGATACTTCTTTCTTATCTTCACACAAAATATTTCCTATGAGTTTTTCCATTCCTTTTTATGTTCTCCCTTCTCTTGTAGTCATCTATCTCACCCATCCACTAGGGAGGACTACTACCATAGCTTCACTCCTAGTCATCTCACATGAACTAGAGAGGCTAAGATGCTAGCTTGGGCAAGACTATACTCCCTTTCCATGATCCGCGCATGATCACAACACAAACCTCAATAGCCAACTAACCATTCCACGTGGTCAAGGTTTGTGTTCCAGGCTACTCAATCCTTGGCTAGAGGAGAGTATCTGCACACTGCCCCTTGGAGAAACATCCACATTCCTCTCTATGAGGGTGGTCACACCCCTCTCTACGAGGGTATTCTATAATGTCCCTAGAGTATCCAAAACTCAACACTTGGACAGAGGCCAACCTTATCAAATTTCTCATTCCCCTTCTCTACGAAGGTCTCTTCTCTTTCTCCTTCTCTACGAAAGTCTACCTGTGGGATTGCTCATTCCTTCTCTACGAAGGTCTAGCTATGGGATCCAAAAAAATCTCTTGTGGTCCAAAATATTTCCATGGTATAATACCATGCTACCCATCTGTTGGGTACCATCCATCTACTGGATAGATTTCATCTTGATCAAAATATCTGGGCACCATCCATCTTCTTTTCTTACTGCATCAAATCACAATCCTTCATTTCAAACTCAGAGACATGGCTCCCTCTTGCACCAAGCTAATAGCTTCTAATCATCATCCTTGAAGTTTTCTTCTATAATATCCTGGGTGCCTTCTTTAGTTCGAATATTTCTTTCTTTTTGTCTTCATACTGGATCAACTTGTTCCCTCTGCATCTATAAGAACGGTACTGTGGCAACTTGTATTTACCTGCATCTCATCCACTCTATCTGAGTATCCATATTTTTCTTCATCTTGAATATTTATGTTCTGCATCTTTAGGAGCCTCCTGCTCCTATATAAATACTGGATATTGTCTGGTCTTCACTGAATGTCACCATATTAGACATCCTTCTCGTTTTGTCTAACTTATGCAAGTCATGACATAAGTTCTTTCTTCCGAGACTTGTAAACTTACTTACAATATGCTTTCTTTGTCACTCTCATGAGTGATCATACATGAAATAAATATGTTATCTCTTTCTTCATCCTTTTCTTTGATACTTCCTTCATAAGTCTGCATATACACTGAAATAAAACGTGGTTAATTCACAATCTCACAAAAATCTAACTTGTACTGATAAAGTATTAAAGTAAACAAGATACTAAAAAATAAACATGAATACTTATATTTTGTTTTTGTATGGGGAGGCTCCACGAACTCCACCATTTTCTATCTTTCTTCAGATCAACTATCTTCAACTTAAAGTACATAATCCTTGATTTCTGCTAAAGCTTTCTTTGAGGGAGGATATTCCTCTTCCTCTGCCACATGTGCATGATACTTTCTTTTCCCTTTTCCTTGAGGACAATCATAAGAAAAGTGTCCCAACTTTTGACATTTGTAGCTTCTGATCATTGAAACATCTTTCTTCTTATCTGGAACTCTTACGAAGTTAGCTTCTTTATTGTTCTTCCTGAAGGAACTTCTTTTGTTCTTTTGAGTTGTAAGAGCTTCCTCTTCATCGACAATTAATCTCTTTTGTTGGTCTGCAAGTCTAGATTCTTCGTGTGTGCAATCTGCCCATAACTTATCAAACTTGGGTAACTTGCTTCTTCCACACACTCCTTGTACAAAAGGAATCCAAAATGTTGGAAAACCATTTAGGGTTTTGTTTACAAGATCCTTGTCACTAATGACATCTCCAATAGCTGCAAGATGATCTCTGATCCGAGAAACTCTCATAAGGTAGGATGTGACAGATTTTGAGTTTTCCATCTTCATATTACGAAGATGTTTTCTTAAGGTAAGATTTCGGCCGATGTCTTTGCTTTCATATAACTTGTTGAGTGCTTCATACATTTGCCTTGCTATCTGTAGTTCAGATATATGAGGGATCAAGTGATCCTTCACTGAATTTGACATGATTCTCTTTGCTTTCGTTTCATTCTTCTTATGCTTGTTCTTTTGCTCTGCTTCATCTGGTTCTGGTACACCTATTGTAACATGTTCTAGGAGATCATTCTCGTCTAGAATCATCTGCAACCTATGCTTCCAAGATCTGAAGTTTCGAGATCCTTCCAGCTTGTCTTCTACCTTCATGCTGGTAGCCATTGTTTCTTGCAGTAGAAACCCTAGCCCTTTGGGCTATAGAAATAATAAAAAAATCAAATTTCTTGGATTTGAAAAATGAACTCACTAAAAGATGCTCTAGACTGAGGCGAGTATGCTGGTACAATCAGATTTCTGAAAATCCAAACTTTACCCCTTCAAACTTGATATGCGGATTTCTGGACCAGTGCTTCTGGTTTTTTGGTTTTCTTCATATGGTTCTAGTACACCCACTGTAACATGTTCTAGGAGATCAATCTCATCTAGAATCATCCGCAACCTATGCTTCCAAGATCTAAAGTTTCTAGATCCTTCCAGCCTGTCGTCTACCCTCATGTTGGTAGCCATTCTTTCTTGTGGAAGAAACCCTAGCCCTCCAGGCTATAGAAATAATAAAAAATAAAATTACTTGGATCTGAAAACTGAACTCACCAAAACATGCGTTGGACTGAAGCGAGTAGCTTGGTGTGTTTAGATTTCAGAAAAAAACAACTTTTACCCCTTCAAACTTGATTTGCGGATTTCTGGACTGGTGCTTATGGTTTTTTGGTACTTCTGGTACTCTGGTAATTCCGGTACTCTGGTTTTATGGTACTTTTGGTACTTTGTGAAAACTAGGGTTTCACTTTCTAGGAGATCTAGCCAAAATGTGCGCTGAAGATGCCAAAATGTTCCTTGAGGTAGGGCGCACCTTTCTAGATGGATTTGGGGCTGAAAACCTTCTTCAATAAAAAGCCCTAATTTTCATGTACGACAACAGTAACATTTTTCTTTTTTCTGTAAAAGATGCTCTATTCAGCTTAGCTCTGATCCCATGTTAAGGTTTCTACTATTATTGGGTTACTTTCAATTTACTAGATAACAATAGCATAGAAAGGATCACTGAGAGAAACACAATCACAAGAGTACACAAGCATTTATCCTGGGAAACCCTCAAGGGGAAGAAAACCCAGAAAAACTTCCTTAATATAGATAGCCAATACAATGCCAAGATAATGAACTAGACAACAAAGAATATCCAACACTGAGCAACACACCTCTCTCTCTTCCTTCTTCCAACAACCGACAACTGCAGCTTCCTTCAAAACTTGCGCACTAGATGAGTGAGCTGAGTGAGTGTTCAAATGAGGCATTGGCCTCTCTTATTTATATAATTCTGGCACGTGTGGAAGTGTCTCTTCACTAGCAGGGTCGACTTCTTCTTTTGGGTGGTTATAACCACCTTTAATATATTCTGGGGCCTCTTTAATATATTATGGGGCTGACTTCTTATTTAGCCTATTACAATTAGGGTTTGACCAATCCGCAAAAGGGGATTTGTTCAATTACAATGATCGACATGATCAATCCACAAAAGGGGATTGATCTAATCAATAATAAATATATTTAATCTTTATTCACAAAAGGGGATAAGAATATTCTTTGCAGTTACACAATATTTTAACATTGAGGTCCTTCTTCCTCCATTATGGAGATGCCTCTCTCCTTGGATAATTGTTTCTTCCTCCCTTCCTAGAATGAGAAACTATGGCCATGTTCTCATCATCACAACCTCTTCGCTTGCCATTCCTAGACTCTATACAAGCCTCTTCCTAGATGCAATTGATCCACAATCTATCAAATGGTGGAAACTTCTCTCGTGCACAAATCCCCTACACAAATGGTTCCCAAGACTCGGGAAAACCATTCAATGCTACATTCACCAACTATGTGTCATCAACTGCCTCACCAATGGATACAAGATGATCACGAATCTGAGTGATCCTCATGAGTTAGCTAGAAATTGTGTCTGATTTGGACATCTCAATAGATTAGAGATGTTGCCTCAAAATCAACTTTTGGCTTGCATTTCCACTTTGGTACAAGCCCACCAAAGCATCATACATATCCTTTGTTGCCTTCTTCTTGGAAATATGAGGAATCAAGTGACCCTTCATAGAATCCAACAACACCTGCTTGGCCTTCACTTCCCTCTTCTTATGAGCTTCCAATTCCCGAGCATCCTTTCGATCTAGAATCATCATCTCAACATAATATTTGAGATTATTATCTTCCAAGAGAAAAATGATCCTAGCCTTCCAGGCCCGAAAATTAGTGGCCCCTTCCAACCTGTCCTTAAATCTAAGAGTGGTCACCATTGTGACCTACCCAAAACAAAAAATCCGTAGCAACAAAAATCTGTAGCCACTTGTGTCTCAAGAGATGACTCCCTCTCTCTCTAGAGATTATGCTCTAACACCATGTCAAATTTTCATGGCCATCAATGCATTCGATTTCAGATCTGAGAATTAATTCCAAGTGACCTCAAACAATAAACTAGGGCTATTATCACTAAATAATTTTACGCTGAAATTATGACATAAAATTGTAGTAGAAACACAAAAATTTATGTATTGTAAAATTTTTGATTGAAATTTTTTTTGGACAAAAATAGTCCTCCTGACAAATTACAAATTTGGAAAAATTCGTAAAATATTTCAACTTGCAAACCTAGTACAAACCTTAGTTGGTTGAAACCTGTATGACTTGTTGATGTTAGCCATATAGATTTTACGGACTATTGACGTCATTCATATGAACTATACGTACCACATGTACGATTGCCCTTCCTTAGCAAAAAAACAAAAAATAGAATGTCCAAAAACCCTAGGTGATATTTTCCAAAGTGAAGAATTTCCTTGTTGAAAATTTTCCTCCCAATCTCATTGGCACAAGTGCTCAATCACTTATGCCAACTCCATAATGTCAAAATGAGATGTCACAATGTCTCCTCACATTGCCTCTCCTTTTATAGGAGTCTAAAGTGAGTTTAGAAACCCTTAACTTAATTTAAGGATCCCTTCGCTAAACTTAACATTAAATTAGAATTGTTTATTCCAATATGTGGGTGTGAAGCCCCAACATGTAGGTGTGAAGCCTCAACCAAGCTCCAACTCAATATACAAGGGGTTTTCACCAAAACAAAAAATGAAATGTGAGTGCCAACATAGATTCCCACATGCCCGACACCAAGGCCAATGTGGTAATACCTCTCAATGCTACAAAAGCATCAACAAGTTGAACTTGGACTTCTTCTAATTCTTCTAACTAATTCTTTAAGGGAAAATCAAAGGAAAAATTATTTTGGTAACAAATGAAACAAACAATATTCTCACCTCTAAACTTAGGCAATTTCTATTTCTTCCTTGTTGTAATGGTGTTGTCATCTAGGGGGTTCAAAATCCAAGTGTTCGCATTAATATAGGCATGTTCACCTCAGTTCTTGTCACTAATCCATGCATCCATGGGATTTATAGGAAACTATTATTCTTTGGATTGTTGAAATGTATTATAAATATGCATTAATAGGTAGTGGAGTCCCTCTCTATACAATATCTAGGTTTCTTAGATTTATGGTTGTCTTTCTAGACAATAATCCCATCTTTTAAGAGCAATGATTCTATGAATGGAATATACATATGAGAATGGGATTGTGAATCATTACGGATGAAATGAAAATGTTGAAGTTTTTATTGTGATGCACTGAACATTGAAATGGTATTAAATATATGCATATCCTACATATTAAGAGGTTTGTACGTTAACACTTATATTGGTATTTGTAAATGTTTTTGCATTTCTCATGGGGACTTATGAACTTTACACCACATTAACAACATACATAATAAAACATATTCATAGGTTTGCACCTTAACACTTAAATTGGTATTTGTAAATGTATTTGTATCATGGGTACTTATCAACTCTACACTGCATTAACCCATAAATAATAAAACATTTTTATTCTTTAACTTTCTGGAGATAAACCATGTGCAAGATTTTGAAACATCCAATCTTTTGAGTGGACACTCCACCCATCATCAGGGACAAATAAAGTTATGATAGAAAAGAGGGTCGAGGTTAAGATTTTATAGGGTGGAAAATATTAAATAACCGTTGTGAAATATGAGTAAAATAATCAGGAGGTTGTTGTGAATTAATTAATGTTGATGTGAAAATTGTATTATAATATAAATTGGGAGGTACAAAGGAAGAAAAACTAAAACCAAAATTTTCTAAAATAGGAATTGGTCAAGATAGAAACATGGGGGGATGATAAAAGGTTAAAAGGAAAATAAGGGGGTGGGGGTGTTTGAAAAGAGTAAGGGAAGAGGGATTAGATAAGAGGAATACCATAAGGGGGCAGAGGATATAATCCAGTTAGGAGAGAAATAAAAAAGACAAAAGAGGAATCCATCTAGGAGTGCAAATAATCTAAGCATCCAAAAGAGGGAGAAGGCTTATTGACCAAGATGATGGGTAGTGGGCATGTAAGATTGGCTAAGTTTTTAGCCATCTTCCCAATTAAAATTATTAGAATGTTTTTTAATTTCTATCACTTCTCGAATGATATGAGAGGAGTGATAAGGTGTTGAGGCAAGAATTCTAGTTTAGTCAAAGCAAATGAAATGTTTATAATTGTGTGAGTGTTCGACGATAACTAACTTGGATGTGTGATTGTGGAATGTGTTAGCGATATGTTCCTTGAGACAAACTTTTAAATATCCACCAATTTGGCCAATATATGATTTGCCACAGGAGCAGGGAATTTGGTAAACTCCTTGGCCGCTCATAGGGTTGGATTTATCCTTTGTAGTTCTAAATAAATGCCTAATATATGGATTAAAAAGAGGTTTGATATTTTTTTGGCCAAAATCTTAGAAATATGATCAATAATTCCATGGATGTAGGGAGAAATAAGAAACAGATGTGGAGAAGAAGATGTATAGTTTTTAGATTTAGAATCTCGGTTGAGTGAAAATCTTTGTTGATTTGGGAGATTGAGTAACCATTGGCCACAAGGGAATTAGTAAAGTGGGCTTTTTCTTTCTCAAGGAGATGGGGAGCAGAGATTCGAATGACTTGATTTGCCAAAGTTTTTAGTATGAAATATTTTTGGGATGGATGGTTATGAGAATGGGCATGAAGGTATCTATTGGTGTAATTCTTTTTCTTATAAACTCGGTGGGTGAGGGTGCCATCAAGTTGACAAGAGATAAGAACATCCAAAAAGGGAAGATATTTTTCCTTTTGAATTTCATATATCATCCAAGAAGTTTGAACATAAATCTCCACCATGAGAACCCAATACTTTCACCAACTAACCTCGCTTTACATAAATTTGTAGTAAGGTAGCTATTTCGATTTGATCTTGGGAGACATGGAGAAGAGACTCATCAAAGGAGCAGAGGGATTCATAGAAAAGTCAATGTTAAAAGGGATACACCAAGAAGGAAGATATCATAAACAAGATGAGTTCATACAACTCTTCTATTTCCATCTTAGAAGCGAGGAGGGGGTATGGTAGCCTTCATGGTGCCCCTACTAGGTCTAAGTCATATTAATCCACTCCAAACCCCTTGTGGAAGAAGGCCATGGTGGTATCCAAAGGAAGCATGGAGGGATCTAGCAGTATTTTTAGAAGAAATGGTTTGAAGTGCAGGGGATTTAAGGTTGTACTCAAAGGAAATCATGGAGGAGAGTGCTCCTCGACCATATGCAACAATGATCATATACAAGTCTCATCAAAGTAGGTGGGCATTAGAGAGATATCATTACCAATGTGGAACCAGAGCTAAGGGTAGAACCAATTCCGTGACCAATACAAAAGTAAAAAAGGGTGCCTTTATCAATTGAAAAGCGTTATGAAGGAAGTTAAGGGCATCGAGTTGTGTAGAGGATAATTGGAGTAGACAAGTAGATTGGGATTTGGAGAAATGGTGAGAAAAAAGGTGAAGTGTGTAAAGCTTAAGAGGTAGAAGATGATGTTGATTATGGGTTTTGATGTGGTGAATGAAAATTTCTCATCTATTAGGAGACAAGCTTAGTGAGGAAATTTCATGGGAGGTTCATTGCGGATAAAACTTTGGGCAATTGGATTCATAGATTTTGGAAACAACAGTTGAGTTTATGCACTGATTTTTCATATTCCAACCAATGGTTGGATAACATTTATCTTCAAGTCAAGAAAGAATGGAGAGATGATACATTGGATTAAGTGGTATTGGGATAGCTCCATCTCATCCCTTAAGGAATGGACTCCCCTCTTTGACCCTATAAAAGAGAGAGTTGACATTCAACATTTGTAGATTAAGTTGCATTCTCTACCCCTAGAGTTATTGTTTGAAAGATCCCTAACTATGGGAGGAAATTGTTAGAATATAGAAGATGGTGTGCTTGTTTTACCATTGACGATACCCTCGTCACCCAACCATAGGCCGAAGCCACCCTCCGAGCACCTTAACCTTGACTAAGAATTACTTCAGAAGCAAACCCTAGGCTAGATAGCCAAACAAGGTGTAGCGCATCTTCCTCCAAGGATAGCACACCAACAATAGCTGATCAGATAGTCCAAACCCTAGCCAAGAGATAGTCCAAGCCAACATTGAAACTACTAGTTGGAGCAGCTGCACCTGTAGCTCTCCTCCACACGTGCGCACCAAACTGGGAACTGTAGTGTGCACCACTTGCTGTCTGCAATTATGAGATGTTGTCAAATGAGAACTGGTGCCCTGTATTTATATTGGTTCTGCCACATTTGTTGGGGCCGACTTCTCCCTCTGGATATGTGTCTGTTCAATATATTATTATTATTTATGGCCAACTTCTTTTCTTGGAGGCTAATAACCTAATATAAATTATCGTCTTGAGCCGACAAGACTTCTAGGGTTATTAGCCAACTCATTAAGGTTTTCTCTTGCTTTCCGAAGTCTTTTATTCTCGTCAGGTTCACACATGGAGGTAAATACCTCTCGTATCTACCATAATATTAACACTCCCTCCTAGCTAGGGAGGTATTACAGGTAATGGTCTTGAGAACATAAACATACCATTTACCCGGTAGCATCAATATAGTCGTCTAGACTATTTCATGACTAGATCATGAGCATCACCATCACCATCAGCTGCATCATCTCTCAAAACCATACTTCATCTAAGTAATTAGACATGATGTTGGATAAGTCACTCACACCATAGAGTGATACAAGAGCCACTCTTATAATCTAGAGGAGTAAATGCTCTTAACCAATTTCCGTCTGGAAAATCTTTGTTCATCATTCGTCTGGATGGTGATTATTTCCAATAAATTGTTGATAGTCTTCAAGGCAGTTAGAACAAAAATAGAACACAACTGTGTCTATCCATAGTAGTACATAACTACAATCCAGTATTTCACTACCACACCAAGTAACACACAAGTACTTGATCAACAACGTATGGTTGCGAACAATGGAACATATCCACCGCAGTAGTCCTTATCTACTGTCATACAGTCTTCATAAAAAACATCTGATAGCAACCTGCATAGAAACAATGTTATGATATAAATTGTTTTGTCTGGGCCAATCTTTCACTCACATATGTGAGCTCTGAAAGAATATCTGCCTCAAAATAGTGAAACATATCCACCACAATAGTATATCTCTACTGTCTGGAGATAGGTAGTCTCCATAACAATCATCTCATGCCATCCTGCATAGAAAATATTGTTAAAAATAAACTGAATCATTTGGGCCAACCTTTCACTCATGTTTGTGAGATTTGAAAGAATATATGCCCTCATCAGCAATGGGCTATCTGCCCTATTCTTCTCAAACAAGGAAGAAGGATTGTTTATTATTTCTGAGCATGGACCATTCCTCACCCTGGGCCATTCTTCCTACACTAATCAAAGTGCACCCTGGACAGAATGTATAAACCCTAAGGAATGTCTGAGTCTGGACCATTCCTCACCCTGGGCCATTCCTCCTACACTAATC